>JARKIE010000260.1:0-133692 GCA_029378255.1 Mycena rosella
CCACCACCGAGGAAGTTCTTGATCTTCTTCGACAGCATTTTGAATTCCATAGAGGCCGCAAACTTCTTACGAGGCCGCCTTCCGATCGAATACCGGCATAAAATCAAATGGTTTAATTCTGAAATGTCAACAGAGTTCAAGGACCTCGAGTCGGATGCACTAAAATCTGGCAAAATGGGGCCTGAGCTGCACCGACTCGTTCAGGATGGTACGTCTTCCGTGATCTGATCGTTCTGTAACACTGCTAAATTTAACGATAGGGCCTCGATCTTCCAGACGTTCTGCTCGTTATCCAGTGGCGTTCAATGTGCGACCTGTACACCCTCTGGCAGCGGCTAGGACGAGCCGCTCGCCAGCTGCAGCTCGTTGCTATGGGCCTTTTCCTCGTTGAACCAAAGCGCTTTGATCTCAACATTGCCAAAGCCCAGGAGTGGGCGGTGAAGAGAGCAGAGGCGGCAGAGATGGGGTCGGATTCATCTGTCAAACGAGCCGCTATCACTGCTCAGGGAGCACCCAATACACCAGTTCCGCTTACAATCACAGTTTCGACACCTACACCCGTCGCTGGTGATAATCTTGCGCCAGAATTCGACATCCAGGACCTCCCCATTCCATTCGACATCCCAGCCACCCATGATTATCTCCGAGTCATCTGCTTTGCCTCGCACAGGTCTGTGAACTCCACCATGCATTCCGGCGTCACATGCCCCCCCAGATTTCTGGGCCTTGTAGTACGACACCCACGTACTCCATTCCGCGTTCCCCTGAAGGCTCAGCGTGCGCCGGAGCGTCTGGATGGCCTTGTACAAAGGCTTGTGCGATGCCCGGGAAGACTTCCATGCGCCGCGCTGGCACTGCATTGTCCGGGGTTGAGGAGGATACAATAAAGGAGGAGTGGGCAGAACGCACCGTGTTCCCGCAGTACCTCACGATTCAACAGCATGAACACAGCGACGTGCGAGGCCCCTGGTCACTCGGGTGCATATCGGTCCGCGATAGAGTAAAACAAGGTGGCCAAATGACCCCATGTCGGACCTCTAGATAGAGCAAAACAGCTCTAGACACCCAAAGGTCGGTCCTAAATAGAGTAAATCGTGCGCAGCATGAGATTTCTTTCTGGAAACCACTCTGAAACCGCTCACGCGCCTGTCATCAGTCAGGTCGGCATTCAGTCGACAGGTTGTGCGATCTGGAGCCGGTGCAAATCATGAAGCAACAGCCTACAACAAACCGTTAAATTTTCACTGCTCCCATCTCACTTCTCTGATGGTCGATTTCATTACTTGACACGGATGTTCCGTTTGATGCCGTCCAATGGATTTGTGCCGGCAAGATCTACAAACACAAGTGTCAGATGCTCATAACGGCGCACGAAGAAAACATCCTGGAGACAAAACAGACAGCCAGCATCGGCAAGAAACCTGTCAAGGCACCAGGGAGCGCAGCTCAGGCGGGGAAACAGAACACAGGGGGGCCGTGGGGAGGAAATAATTAATATGTTTTATAAGCGCACAATTGAATCATCGAATCGTTGGGGGGGGGGTTGCGCATGCAGGGAAGGGCCGGGAGCAGCCCCGGAGCAAAAAATTGGGCCTGGGAACGACGAAAACGCACTGTTTCAAACTCTTGGTCCGAAATAGAGTAAAACAATGGTCCGCAGGCAAATCTCATAGAGTAAACCAGTTGTTTATGAAAGAGAAAAGCGGATTGATATATACCCGAGTGCGACTTCCAGGCAGCGACGGGGATTAGCTCATCCTAAGATCTGGGCGGTCCGACCCCTTTTGGATCTCAAGTTGCAATAGATCTTAAGTTCTGTTAATTGCCAAATCAAAATAAAGTGTCAAAAGGCAGGCCCGAACCAGTGACCTCATTACTACATACTACACTGGGAGTGCTGCAATGAACCAATTGTACCACAAGGCTATTAGGAACAGAATTGTGTTTCTACCTAACCTAGGGTCACCTCTGGTGCCCTGACCCTAAATCCCAAACACAAAACACTTAATAAGCATGTTTCCCTACCCACTGGGTCCTGCCTTAGGGGCCAGGTTAGTGGTTAGAGTTAAAGGTTAGGGGTTAGAGTTAACTTACGATGAGCTAATAAAGTATTTGGTTTCTTTCCTGTAAAGCCATCTGTTTCCTTAAAGATTTCTTGTCTCACAGGTTGTTTTAGCGGAACCTGGCCTTTTTCTGTCCTTGCAAGCTGATTCTTTCCTATAAAGCCGTGGATTTCCTTATAGATTTTCTGTCTCAAAGGCATTTTCAGAATAACCTGTCCTTACTATTATATTCATGCACCAGACCTCGGTCTGATTTGATCTTCCAGTGATCCAATTTCCAGATCTCAGAAGTTGGGTGAATGGATCATCATCGGGTTTTCACGCAATGAAGGATTACTGAGTGTTTCCCATTTATCTGTCATCAACATTGGACCCTGCTCAGCCCTGCCATCATGTCTCATGTCTTGAGCTCATGGGACATGCACAAATTCTTCATCCACATGCACAAGTTCCTTATCCAGATGGTCTGTGTCCATATTAGGATGATTCCTTATACTCTACATCTGGACTACTTGCTCATCTGCATTCAGACTTCTTATTTTTACCTCCACCAATCATGTTACTCATACCCATTAAGGTAGTTGATAATGGACTTAGTATAAATATGGTCTTATAACATCTTGTACTTCAGTTTAATCATTAACGTGCTTTACCTCTTAAGTTTTTAAAAAAGGGTGGATACCCTACTCTGGACTTATGAAAGTCATTGGTTGAAGTAAACATCCACACCGCTTTGCATCTTGTGTTGTCTTCCGGTCATCTGACTTCTGGACTTACTTCTGCCGCCCTGCTGGCTCTGGTAGTATGCTTCACCCTTACTCTCTGTGGTGTTTGCCCTCTCACATATCTCTTTGATCTTCCAACTCCTGGTATTTCAGAAGTCTATTGGTCATTGCCCCCTTCATTGGCATGAGATATAACAGTATGATCAAACTCACCTATTTCGGCTAGCACCTCATGTCCTATCCATTGGACTTTCCACAGCGGGTCCCCGCCATCGGGAATCACGACTTTTTTCTCAAATGATTCCTCTTTCACCAATGGCTATAACCACGGGCGAACTTCCGATTTCGCTCCCTGGTTGCCACTCCACACCCACCCACATCAATATTCATTGTCATGATCCGGCTTTTCAAATCCTGAACACCAGGTCAGACCGCGATCACGGGAACGCGTTATCCCGTGACCACATTGCGACAAGTCACACATAGCACCAAATCCCTAAAGACGGACGACACGCGACCTCGATATCCCGACAACTCGCGATCACATACCGGTCGCCTATACATTTTCTGGCTAAACCTCAAATCCCGAGCAACCGGATAACGCGTGATCGCAATACTCCGACAACTCGCGATCACATCCCTGTCGGTATATTGAAACACAACACATAGGGTTGACACGATCGGACTCCTAGTTATATTAGTATATAAACCTGAGGTAGAAACTCCTGTACCTTAGATTCTACCTCGCCTAATCTTAGGCTTTACCTTTGCTTGACTCTTGCTCCCTCGGGATTATGAGGAACGCTGGATTCTCACCTGTGGCACTACATACATCGTTGCCTACGACCTCACATCATCTTCCTCAGCGGATATCACTCCATCTTCGGCTCCTATCAATTCCCACCTGTACGACACTCGTGGCCTTACATCCCAGGACCGAACGAGGAAGCCATTCATCTCGTACTACTACTTGGCAACCGCACAGGTTACTAGACGGGTTGTTAAACCCCGGGCGGGATTACTATTTGGACGACTCAAGCCGACCTATAGGCAGTCGTTGACATTCATGGTCGGTGTTCCATACCAACTACTCTCAACATTTTCTCAACCACCATACCAGGCTTGCTCCTCAACCCCTGGATGGCCGAGAACCCAGCAGTCTACCCTCGGTCCCCTCATCCCGCATGTCAGTGGGCACAATTATATGAGCCTCTTCAATCCCTCCATTTCCGAAGATTTTAACATTTATGAAGGAACCAGGCATGATGTTCCCCTACTTCCGATAATGAAGGTGGGGCCGGCTAGTATCATGAAGCAGAGGGCAGCAAGTCGGAGCATTCACACCACTCTGCTGACCCTGGTGATCCTGGCAATCCTGATGACCCTCCTCCGTCCCCTGGCAGCTCATCCGCATCTCTCCTCTTGCATTTTTTTATACTTACTTCTCTGCGGACTTGGTGGTGGAGATCCACACTGTCTGAATTGTTAGTACAGTCAATCATCAAAAACTAGGTGCACACCCGCCTGGAGGTCAGTCCAATTCCGGACAGACACTCATTGAATCAGGGCACATTCAATTCATAAACACATGCACAAATACTAACCGCTGAGACTACCTCAATTTGCTATCAGCACTGGTTGAACATTTCAATTTTTTCAGTGAGAAATTGGTGAAAAACTTTACACAGGGAGGATAACCAGATAACCCAGGCCAAAATATGGAAAAGATATTGGAAAAGTATTTACAATAACTTTCACATATCTCGGCCTTGGAATTATTCAAAAGATGCTGAAGGCATTCAAAAGATATTCTAAGATTAGAATATTGTTACAGTGTCTTTTGAATGCTTTCTCCACCCTGCGCCCACAGATATGCAGAAGTTATTGTAAGTACTTTCTGCATATCTTTTCAGTATTCCAGCTCGGATTATTTGGTTATCCTTCCTGTGTTACCGAGTTTACAGAAATTTCTCACTGAAAAAATAGATGAAAAACTCAAAATACATATACAAAACTTTTTGATTCACAATCACTTTTTTCACCAAAATAGAAAAAGCTCAGAAAAAGTTTCGAGTTTTTTCACCTCCTTTTTTGATGAAAAATTACTGTAATATCGGTAAAGTTTTTCACCAATTTCTCACCGAAAAACTCGAAATGTTCAACCAGTGCAGTAAATGTTGAAGCTGAATATCTCAAGAAGAATCATAAAGGGACACAGACTTGACTACTGCTTATTTTTGCACATGTACTGATTCACCTGACTCATTCTTCAAGGAATCATTAGTACTTGGGGGCTCACTGCTGTACCACAAATTTGAATCATTCCCCACCGCAACAACATCACAATATCAAAGCTGACAAAATGCAGAGAAATTCATAGTAAGTATTTGTCCTGCAAGGACCAGTAGAGGAGCTCAATTCTTCCGCTCGTCGCTCATCTCGTAGAAAAATAATTAATAATTTGCTCGGGACAAACAGAATCTCAAACTCCGAATCCTCAGCCATCTTCAATCCCCGTCTCTATACTCAGTCCAACTGCACTTCTCTGTGGACCAACCAACCAATTTTACACCTTGCTAGACAAACGAGCTGGAATTTTAATATAGTACCAAGATACTGTATACATGCTTTACTAGTAGCGATGACCGTGTTGACAACTTGAATACTACAGAAGGTGATAAGGAGCTGTGATTTACACTGGCAGGGAATCAGGAGGTTCAATGTTGTCTGTAAGTAGGCCGGCAACGAGGGCCAGCATGCGTGAGACAACAGTGGCAATAAGAGTGGCAGCAAGTGGGCCGGGGTGGCACAGTGTTGGTCAACGGCGTCGAGTAGCAATGCGGGGCGTCTTCCAGAGGCATCAGGGTTGTCGATTGGACCTGTTGTAGGCCCTGATGGCGTCAACGACGGGGCTTGTCAGCGTATTTGGGGTCCTGTGGAGTCCTGCTGGGGCCCATAGACAGCTGTTGTGTTGTGGTGTGTTCAACTGGGTCAACAATGTCGGCGACATCGAGGAGGAGGAAACAGACGGTGACGGCAAGGTGATGCCGGGGTGCACAGTAACTGCATAGGGTTTGGTTAGATGAGCGAGGCATGTGTCGTATTAGCGACGCCGGGTCGAAGAAGGAAGGGGTCGGAGTTTGAAATCTTGTTTGTCCTGAGCAAATAATTAATTATTTTCGTACGAGACGAGCGACGAGCACAAGAATTGAGCTCCCCTAGTAGTGAA
Source organism: Mycena rosella (assembly GCA_029378255.1). Lineage (NCBI taxonomy): Eukaryota > Fungi > Basidiomycota > Agaricomycetes > Agaricales > Mycenaceae > Mycena > Mycena rosella. The sequence goes on from JARKIE010000260.1 coordinate 6,018, forward strand.
TGGATGTATTCTTGGTAATAAATAAGACTCACCCAACAACATTCAAATCAGTTCTCTTCATCACCTGAAGCCTCCTCCATCATACCCTGTTGTTCTTTCCGTTTCTTGTGAAAGTCGTCAAGCAGCTCTTCAGTATATTCCTGCCACTGGGGCTCATGTGCACGTCCATACACAATCGTGCCCCTGGTAAGAAAGGCTTCTGCCTCTGAAAATCTGCATTGGGTGGTGCACAATCTTCCCAACTCATACAATGCATTTCCCTGCCCAGGTTCTCGTCAATCTCTGTGGAAATATTCCGAGCGGACTGTAGAGCTTTCTCTGCATCCTTGAACTGGTCGATCCTCTGGTAGAGCTCTCCAAGTTCCTGCAGATCATTGGCCTGACCGAGCCTGTCATTGACCTCTTTGTGAAGATTGAGAGCAGACTGTAGAGCTTTCTCAGCATCCTCAAGTCGGTGGGGGCTCTGACAGAGTGCTCCTAGTGCCTGGAGGTCATATGCTTGACCGCTGCTCCTGTTGAGCTCCTTGTGAAGACTAAGAGCGGAGTTCAAAGCTTTCTCAGCTTTCCCAAGGTGATCAAGCCTCTGGTGGAGCTCACCAAGTTCCTGGAGGTCATTGGCCTGCCCAGCCCTGCCATCAACCTCCCTGTGAATACAGAGAGCAGTGTTGAACATATTCTCAGCCCCAGACAGGTTGTTGATGTAACAATATACTATGGCTTGTTCAAAGTAGAAGTCCCCTTCTAGGCCTCGGCCGGAATCATGCACAATGGATGCAGCTTTAGAGAGGAGCCTGGTGTCATAGATATCTCTTGAGAACCAAATGATGCAGTGTAAAGCCCACGGAATATCCATTTCTTCAGCTAGACACAGGTCCAGCATGGCTGATATGTTGCCGATTTTGAGCTGCACATCCTCACGCACCACACTAGAATCAATATATGAGGTATCAACTGGAACCAAGTCCAAATAGTGGTTCTCCATTTGAGTGAAGAGAGTTTTAGACAGGACTGTTGACAAATTTGGATGAGACTGCATGTACTGCTGTATGGGGGATGATACACGGAGGAAGCCATCCAGCGAAGTATAGGCAAGCGAACATGGCTTAAACACTGTGAAGGCTGATCGTAATTTTGGGAATTCTTTCCCAAATGCTGCCTGCAAACTAGGTATCCGTGACTCTGGCAAACCCTGAGGTAGCATGCAGATGACCGCAAAGAAGTCAGTGGCCCCACAGCATGCATGAAGTCGTTGGCTGTGTAATGAGAGTTCAATGGACAGCTCGAGGTTGTTAAGACAATGTGCAGACCCATCTGATTTGATAAGCCTTGTCCACTTGGAGTTCCAGCATGCCAACAGTGTCTCTGAGGATTCAACCTCAGCAAGCTGTGCAAGCAGTGTGACAGCAAGTGGAATGCAGTCCACAGCCTTGATGAGCAGGAGTCAGAACTCATCATGCCCGTGGCTGATAGCATCCCAAGTTTCTATAACAGCATCCAGTGTTAGGGGTTAGATAGGCTTGAGGGCACCTCATTTGATACCCCTAGGGCGGTCCAAATCACGGCTCGTGATTACGAGTGTCAGATGGTGGACAGCTATGCTAGCTAGAAGTGATTCCACTGCATCCTTGTCTGAATCCCATGGAGTTTCAAAGTGATCAAGGCAGAGAAGATATTTTGATGTCATGAACTGCATATATAGCTTCATAGTGTCTGATGGAGATCTGGAGCCACTAGATTTAACTCCCCAGATAAGTTGTAGCCTGTGTAGTTGAAGAGCGCAGGGTCCGAGCCGTCGGCATTGCACGGTGGCAGATGAGCGCTGGGAGCAAGGCAGCTTTCCCATCGGTAATCAGTGTTGCAGATCAAGGCCTTATTAAGGCCAGATTTTTTCCCTGAGGGCTTAGGACCCTTAAGTAGAGGTTAAGCTTAATAAGACTTAATGACGGCATGTCCTAAAACATAATTTTGTGATCTAGGCTAAGGTGCAGTACTATCCACCACTTTGGCCTTAAACTCAGCCAGAAGTTTACAGGAGCATTCCTCAAGTCTCCCAGAAAACAATGGAACGAAAATCAACCACGTTTGAGGGCGCTGGCGGAGTTTAAATTGTCTTGATCTGGGCTGATTTACATATCCTGGCTCCCGCCATCGTCTCCCGTCGATTATTGTGCCGTTCTCTTGTGCAGAATAGCTCCACTAGTCACATAATCCCCCTCTGAAAAGCCCAGCAAATTTTATTAAACTATTAAAAAAGGACATGTTCTGTGTTGGTTCTGTGTAAATTTGGGCTGTAGTGACACTTGATTATCTTAAGTCTTATTAAGGGTTCACAAAAACTCGGGTCGCAATTAAGGTCTTAAGTTAAGGCCATTTTAACCCTTAAGCCTTAAGCTGCAACACTGTAGGTAATACCCGGCCAGTGATGTCATCACCTGATTGACGGCGGCATGCGTGTGCCGTGTTGAACTTCAACTTCAACTTGCGCGGAGAGAAGAGTATAAGGTTCACTTTAATTTCTCCCTATTTATAACCCTGCATCCCACTACTGTAGTATTACATTCAATTCATCACGCGTCACTTCCCCTTTGGTCGATGGCGAACTTCAGTGGTTTGGCACGCGTCACCCGCCGGGTGGTCAAATGTAAATTCCATCACGGCCTCTCGAAGTCTGCCCAAAATCACGTCCGTGACGCGTAAAATAAAATAAAATCGTTCCGGTGGTCGAATTCTTCGATACTGTCACACGGAATTTCGGCCGTGGTCAAATCGTCGAATGGTTAATTTGGGCCACACGTCACCCCCTCGGTTGAATTGAATGTAATTATACAGTATCCCGAACGGAGGCCATCCGCGTATCCCCTCCGAGTCGGACAGTTGTTTTTTGTTTTTTTGTTTTACTCTCATCCCGAAAATGGAAGAGCTGCCCCGAACCAAACGAGGAGGTAAAGACTCAGTAGCACGCGGTGCACACGCGGTCTCCATTTTCGACCATCGGGCTATTCAATGCGGACGTCTTCCATTCGACTCGGAACCGAGTCATTCGCACCGGTGAGGGATCTTCTTCATTCCAAAGTTTGCTCTCATCGCGAGACATTCCACACCTAATCGCGGACACACCAGGCAAGACAGGATATGTAGCATGCTGTACGCAGCTGTAACCGATGTTCCCTGAGACGCAAATACCCGATCGATTGCAACGTGAGCCACACACTGTTTATCTCACTCTTATCTTGATCAAATGGCGGTCACAAAGAACCGAGAATGGGGGCCGAGAACTCAATGGTGCGCAGTGTGCGGGTATATTCAATATTCGCAGCATTTTACTCGCATACTGGACTCGATATTGAGGAAATCATCTTCACTGCTTCGCACGGAATACGCCAGTTGCCTTCAGGTCCGGCCATCGCTGCCTCTACTCCCGCCTGCATCCTTAAAATTTCCGATTGGCTAACGATGACCGCAGGTAAGGCAGAGGCTCATTACTGACATGTATTTTTATTCTCCGAGTCCGTCCGTTCGACTCGGGACTGCGCCATGTGCATTCGTGCTGGAACTGCCGGCCGGCACAAATCCGACCCGCTAACCGTGAGTCCACCAAAATTCAACCCCTTCCCGAGACTCAGACGAGTCCTAGTGACCAAGTGATGCGCATCCATCCGACTTTGGGCGCGAACCATGCATAGTTTGAGGCTGCAGCTGCTATGTTGTTTTGGCGAGTGCCCTTCGCCCAAGTTCAACACGTAAATGAGAAGGGAATCGCTCGGTAGCGCGCGGCGCGCCCCTGCGAATTATGTTGCTTGCATGTCCACTGCCAAGATTTTTAGTAGGTCACCGAGAGAGCCTTTGAAATTACGCACCTGAGAAACATACACAAAGGATCCGAGTTGAGAAAGGAACTCTTGTAAGGTGCAGGAAAAGAGGGCAAAACATAGCACCAACTGCGAAGTAATTGGATGATTCGGAGCGAAACATTTCGATCCTCTGTGGAGAACTCCGACCCATGGAGACCTGTAAATTGACGCGTTTCGACAATTAACAGAGCGACCTCACTTCCTCACTACTCGGGCCCGAATAACAACATGTCGTTGCCTGAGATGCGCGTCGTGCGCTACCGAGCTTCCCTCAGGATTCCCGTTGATGAATGTGTGCCACGAGAATCGCTAGCACGAGTGTGTACCCATGAATAGTCTACTAAAACATCGTGTATCCTTTCGAATCTCGAATTTGAGGGAGTGAGTACCCCCGTCGGATTTTGGATTCTGGGAACTTACGGGAGCGGTGTCACTCCATTTATTCTGCCCTAGAATCCCTCCAAAAAAGCGCCAAGCCGCAAGACACAAGGCTCGGACCCGAGTTGAACGGGCGGACCCTGCAGCAGTGTCTATTCAAGAAGTTAGTATGAGAGCAGATGCGCCCCATGCGCGACCAAGGCTCTTACATTCGTTTTGTCTTCGGATAGGAGACGACTGAAGGGCTGCTGAGATATCAACGAGGCGAAGCGTTGGGTGCATGTTGTTGTGAGGTTGAAATATTGCGCACGGGGCCGCAGCTGTGATGTGGAATTGACGGAATGTCGGAGCGGGATCCCGGGTCGAGGGCGAGACATCGAAGGACGTCGGGCAGCAGCACCATGCCACCCAACCGTCGTCGAGGATCGAATTCAGACAGCGCTCGTAGAAGGTTATAGGCATTGCTTCCTTGATGTCGGAAAACCCGAATTCTCTTCCGAACCATAGATACAATAAATGCGTCTCCAAAAACAAAATACACCGCCACTCACATGGCATGACTCGGGCCCAAAACGAACAAGCGGGGTCGGCGAGAGAGCTTTCCCGAGATGCGCACGTTGCGCTACCGAGCCTCTGTATAGTTTATGTTGTTGGATTCGTCCGAGCAAAATTGGTAGTTCGGTGGCGCGGGTGGTCTGTGAACGTGCAGAATGGGTGCATAGCAGGCGTCTAGCACGCGAGGGGGTTCGTTTCGGATGCGGAATTGAAGAGCACTGAGCACCACTCTTAGATCTCCATGTACGAGACCGAGCGGCATAAATGCATGGCATGCCCGTGGGAGCCGATCTGCTGCGTTGCCTGGACGAGTCGAGGCTGAGGAAAAGCAGACACGCGCATTATCACTTCGCCATACGGGTATACTCTGCAGAAATCCGGGGGCGAGAGGGTGGAACCAGGGCATACTCCATTGGTTTCGTCCTCGCAGAGCAGGGCAGGCAGGATCGAAACCAGGAGCGTGGCCGAAGGACGGCAACCATCGGATGTCGGCGATGGCCCAGGAACAATATTCAGCGGGGAAAGCCGCCCTTGTGCGTCGACGGAATTTCCATTGTCGGCGCAGATTGAGACTTGAGACTCAGAAAGCCTGGCGCGGAGGATGGCGAAGGACAACCGAGTATCTCCACCGCACCGGATATGCGGCATCATATGCCGAGTCGAACAGGGGCTCTGCAGAAATCCGCGAGCCAATATGGAGCGCAGATGTAACACAGAGCATCACCGAGCCGTCCTACATTGGTGTGGGGGTTTGGTGGGGCTCGTATGGGAGGCGAATTGCAACCGACTGCTGGAGACGACCCGCGTACAGTCACTACGCACCTCCACCGCACCGCATTCGCCTCGGGCGGCAGCGCGGCCACAGCGCAAATTATTAAGGAGACGGACAGAGCGTAGATGCGAGGGTGGGCGTGTAGAGACAGCGCGTAGGACGGTGTTGATGGGCGGCGCGCGGTGGATGCGCAGGAGCAAGTAAGCCATATTGGAGTTAGTGCCTCGGGGACCACCTCGGGCATCTCTCGGAGAAGCCGCCAGCTCCAACCTGTGGAGTGGAATACCGCGCAAGACCGCCCGACCTGCAGTAAGTATTTGCAAGTAGCCTCGGCCATGCCTCGGCCTCGTAGTATATAAGAACATGTATTCTGTACTATGCATCATATTGAACTTATCTTTTCCCCCTTCATTACTGTGTGATCTAAGTCCGACCACGCTCACCCCGTGTGTCTGTAAGCCCCGTATATCATCTGCGCTAATAGGTTATGGGCCCCGGCCTGAACTTATAATCACACAGAAGAACTAGTGATACTCTTATTTCATTTCACTCAGCCCCGACAATTCAGTAGACTCTTGTAATACAGAGATACTCGACCAGATCTGATCCTAACCATGTCCGAACACACCTCTACTCGTATTGAGCTCCTCAATGAGGAGAATTGGATGCCGTGGAAGCGTCGCATCACCGCGATACTCCGAGACAATGAACTTGAGGGTTACATTGATGGCTCCGAGGCTTACCCGACGGTTGCAGACCCTGCGGCGCCAACTGCAAGCGAGAGTAAACTGATCAAGGCATGGAATAAGGGAGATGGAAAGGCAAGGAGCAAAATTGAGCTCGCCTTGGGAAATTCCCAAATGGTTCATATTGCGGGAGCAGCAACGTCGGCACAAATGTGGACGCAATTATGCACTGTGAAAGAAGCGAGAGGTCAGCTGGGGATAATGTCGTATCGGCGGAGGTTGTACCGTACGATTGCCGATGAAGGCAGCAACATTGCGGCTCACATCACGGAGTTGCGCTCTATTCAAGAGCACCTGAACACTATGAGTAGCCTGGTATCAGATCAGGAATTCCTCATCGCGTTGATCACTTCTCTTCCAGAATCTTGGGACCAGTTCACCAGTTCATACCTGGCAGCAAATAATGGTAAATTAACAACCAGTCCCAGTAATTCCTCACCTGGTGCGCCAGGAGGCCCAGTCATTATCAGCTCTCACGAGCTTGTGGCTTTAATCCTCGAGGAATATCGACGCCGGAAGGAGAAGGCCGGAGAATCGGCAACAGGATCTTCAGCACTGTTCGGAAGGAGTCATAGTACTCACCAGCACAGCAAATCATCCAACGACGATGGTTGCTTCAATTGTGGAGGTCCTGGGCACATAGCCAAGGAGTGCTGGAGCAAGGGCGGTGGCAAAGAAGGCCAAGGCCCGAAGAGCAAGGGTGGAAAGGGTAAAGGTAAATGGAAAGGTAAGAAGAAGGGTAATTCGGCTAACCTAGGTACGAACGAGGCTTCCCGCGAGGACCCTCACCCACAGTCCGCCTTCATGGCCATCCATTCCGACGAACCCCACTTCGATTCGCGTCTAGAAAGAGACGCGTGGCTTGCCGATTCTGGTTGCACTGTTCACATCGCAAATAAGCGGGACATCTTCACGGATTACATACCATTGGACGGCGAAACTATCAATGGACTGGGCGATAATGTTGTCCAAGCGTACGGTAGCGGGACCGTTACCCTCCAGAGCCTTATTAATGGTCAGAAGGAGACAATTGTATTGTACAGCACATTATACGCACCAACGGCCGTGAATAATTTGCTGTCCATTCCACGCATAGACGATGCGGGAGGAGCGGCCACATTCCAGCATAGAAAAGCCGATATCCACAACAAGCACGGAAGGCTCGTCTTGCAAGGCAAGAAGAAATTCCGACTTTACTGGCTGAACAATGTTCGCGCAGTAGAAGTCAGGAACCGAGCTGATGCCGGGATTGTCGAGGGAGTTAACCCAAATAGCTGGGCCGCATGGCACCGTAGATATGGCCATGTATCCGACTCAACGTTGGAACTACTCGTCAAAAATCAATCGGTGGAAGGACTTACCATTGATCCCGGGAGCAGATCCGAAGGTGAGGACTGCGAATCTTGCATTCAAGCGAAGATGCACAGGCGGCCATTTCCGCACAAAGCCCGCTGCCGATCCGAGAATCCAGGCGACGGCATCCACAGTGACCTATGGGGTCCTGCACGCACAAGTTCAACCAAAGGGAATTATTATTATATCTCCTTTACCGATGATGCCAGCCGCAGAATAACAATATTGTTCTTGCGCACTAAGGACCAGGCGAAAGCGAGGGTCATGGAGCACATCGAGTGGTTGGAGCGGCAGTATGGCTATAAGCCAAAGTGGATTCGTATCGACGAAGGACGGGAATACTTAAATGTGAAGTTGCTATCAGCACTCGCAGCAAAAGGTATTGAGGTGCACCAGACAGCACCCTATTCCCAGTCCCAAAACGGAGTTTCCGAGCGGTTGAACCGCACACTCGTTGAGTTGGCGAGAGCAATGTTGACGGAGAAGAATTTGCCTGACAGTTTGTGGGAATTTGCGGTAACACACGCCGCCTATATCCGAAATCGTTCGCCGACGAAGGCCCTACCAGACGGTAAGACACCACATGAGATTTTCACGAAAGAGAAACCCGATGTCTCACATTTTCAGGAGTTTGGATCACCCATTTGGATTTTCCGCGAGGACGTTGGAAAACTATCAAAGTTAGACAAACGGGCAATCAAGCATATATTTTGCGGGTATCTAGACGGATCCAAAGCCATTAGGTACTACGACACCAGGACCCATTGCGTCAAGATTTCCCGAAATTACAAATTTACCGACCCCGCCGTTGAATTCAATGATCTTGAGTCAAATGTGCCATCCGAGGGGGAGGAAAACGGGAATGCGCACGGCACATCAGCTAAATCAGCAAATCAGCCGGCACCGACATCACCAGCGACGCAGAACTTACCCGGTCAAGCACCCGTACCACCGTCTACACCAGCACCTGCATTGCCGCCGAAATTGGTGAGCACGCCCAAGCCGAAATCATCATCATCGGCGCCATCGACACCTCGCATGAACACGGAACCCGATCCGAAAGCAAATCAGCTCAATCCTATTCCACTCCGAAGATTAACACGCACCGTTACGGACCACAACTACCTCCATCTCGGAAATCCCGACGCGCGAAGGCCAAAGGCAGGCCGCGGAACTCGGAGCAAGGAGCCCGAACCTGACGTATCTGACACGGAAGATGATGGCGATGGCGAGAACCCCATCGCGCACTTCGTGTACAAGGCTACAGTGGGAGAACTCGACCCGGGGAAACCAAATATTCCCCGTAGCATCGCAGAGGCGAAATCGTCGCCAGAATGGCTGCATTGGGAGCAGGCCATTAACACCGAATTGGAGACCCTGGCGACAATGGGTACGTGGGAGCTGGAGGATTGCCCCGCAGAACGAAAGCCCGTTGGATGCCGTTGGGTATTCGACCTAAAGACGGGTCAGCAGGGAGAAATTGTTCGCTATAAAGCGAGGCTTGTAGCAAAAGGATACTCACAGGTTCCTGGCATCGACTACTTCGACACCTTCTCTCCCGTCGTACGTCTGGAATCACTCCGAGCCCTTTTAGCGATAGCAGCTGTGAAAGATCTTGAGATGAAGCAGCTGGATGTAAAAGGGGCATACCTCAATGGAGATCTTCAGGAAGAGGTGTTCATGGAACAACCTCCTGGTTTCGACGACGGATCCGGACGCAAATGTCGTCTGAAGAAGACCCTGTACGGACTGAAGCAGTCAGGCAGGGAATGGAATAGAAAGCTACATTCCATACTCACCAAGCATGGCTTCGATCGGATTGAAGTCGACCACGGCGTCTACGTACGCTGCGTTAAAGATCAGTTCGTTATCATAACGGTCTGGGTCGACGACTTATTGCTATTCAGCAACAATCTCACCATGCTATCAGCCACTGAAACTGCTTTGAAGCAAGAAGTCGAAATTACCGACCTCGGAGAGCCGAAGAAATTGATTGGTATCGAGATATACCGCGACCGTGCTGCGAAGACCATCCAAATCTCGCAAGAGCACTACATCGACGGCGTCTTGAAACGATTCGGATACGACCAGATGTCGCCCGTAAAGACGCCGATGGACCCGAATGTCGTCTTGGAGAAGAATCCAGAGCAGAGCAAGAATGCCGACGAGCGAGGGCACAGTTTTGCTGAGTATATGGGATCATTGATCTGGCCAGCAACCATCAGTCGCCCAGATATAGCCTATGCGGTCGCCAGAGTTGGAGCATATACCAGTAGCCCAAGTCCGACACACTGGACAGCAATGAAGAGAATATTTCGTTACCTTAAAGGGACGCGTCAGCGCCGGATCACTTTCGGAGGACCAAATTTGGACTCTGATCCGAACCTCATCTTTCACCACTACGGCGCGTACAGCGACGCCGACTTCGCATCCAACCCAGATGACAGCAAATCGGTCTCTGGTTATGTCTATCTTCTAGCTGGAGGCCCTATTGCCTGGCACTCGAAGAAGCAACCAACTGTTGCACTCAGCACCGCCGAAGCTGAATATTCAGCTCTCACCGCCGCGACACGACACGCGATCTGGCTTCGATATCTATTCAAAGCCCTCCCATTCGATTTTCCTCGTGAAGATTCAACCTTGATTTATTCGGACAACCAGTCAGCAATATCCATTGCGCATGATCCTCAACATCATGCAAGATCTAAACATTTCCGGATCGAAAATCATTTCATTCGAGAATGTGTTGAACTCGGTATCATCAATGTCGAATATTGTCCAACTAATGAGATGGTTGCAGACATTTTCACGAAGGCCTTACCCCGTGTGAAGCACGAGCAGTTTTGTTTGAATATGGGACTGCTGCCGGCTTGAGGGGGAGTATTAAAGTTAGTGCCTCTGGGACCACCTCGGGCATCTCTCGGGCAAGCCGCCAGCTCCAACCTGTGGAGTGGAATACCGCGCAAGACCGCCCGACCTGCAGTAAGTATTTGTAAGTAGCCTCGGCCATGCCTCGGCCTCGTAGTATATAAGAACATGTATTCTGTACTATGCATCATATTGAACTTATCTTTTCCCCCTTCATTACTGTGTGATCTAAGTCCGACCACGCTCACCCCGTGTGTCTGTAAGCCCCGTATATCATCTGCGCTAATAAGCCAGATACTGCGTTCCCTGGGCCGGTCGGCACAGCCTGCCGACCTGGGCTGACGTACGCTGACTTCTGCCGATCAGGATCGACAGGGCCTGCCGACATTAGATCGGCACAGGTGTGCCGATCTGGGCTGACACACTGCTGACCTCTGCGGAGGTCGGGTCAACATCCCCTGCTGACCCGTGCCCTTGGCCTCAAAAACACTTGCCAGACACTGGCCCTTGTATACCCCCCGCTCCTCAGTCATCCGTGGTAGTGGATAGCCTTGTTGTGATGTATTATGATTGATGTACTATGAAATAATTTGCGAAACTTTAAACCTGATTTCGGAGACTTCTGTTGGCCGCGGCCCCGGTCTGGCGGTCGTATACCCAGCTCTTTTCCCTACCATCGTGCTCCTCCCTTTGCCCCCCAATATAATGCAGAGCAGGCCGAGTGCTGGCAGGTACCCGACCAGCGGCGACCATAAATTCCCTAATAATAATCGAACCAGTACATACTAGTAATAATAGAACAATACAAGAGCGCGCCGGGGTGCTCCGCGCCCCGGCACTTCGCCGGAGGCTGCCTATAAGGCGGCCGTTGACTGCGGCTGGTGATTACCGAGCGGAGTTTCAAGGCTTCAGACAACACAATTTTATAAAGAGAGAGAATCCATGGTGAAGGAGCATAGCACTGCAACACGAGAGTGCTTCGATCTTGATTAAGTGTACTTATAAGTTGTACAATGCTCAGTGGTGGGCAAGTGCGCTCAAGTGGGGCGAGCTTGGCTTTGATCGGCCGACGGCAAAATGATGTAAACAGTGAATACAAACAAGATATGCCTTCGCTACGCTCCGGCACTTGTAGGAGGCAATAAAGATTTCAAAACACGTAGTAATTAAGTGCAAATCAAGTCACAGAAAATTCGGTACATGCTAAACAGACTGACTAGTGAACTCGCGTCACTCGCCGAGCCCGAGATACCCTTCGGGTTCACGGTGTGAAGGCTGCGCTGGGCAAGCATGTCATACGCATATGACCCGCAGATATAGTTTAATCAGAGAGGGTTTAAATGATGTTTTACGCACCATCTTTGCAGACGGCAATGCGCTTTGGAGCGGAACTTCGGCCAGTGGTGTTTATGATACGAATAGAATGCAGAATCGTGCACCCTCGGTCGCTGAGTGGAGGTGCAAAATTTGCGGAAAGATCATGGAAGGCCCTCGAAAGAAGAGTTTGCGACGGCATACAGCAAAGCGAAGAGTACTTGAAGGTGGGGCGGATTCGGCAAGTAGGGAACACATTAGTCCAACTTGAATGGGAGGTCTTGAATATATTATTGACGCTGCCAGACATTGATGACCAAGTGACATTTGAGGGATAATTGAAGCCAATGAGAGAGCCAGAGAGCAGAAAGCGAGGGGGTGGAAGCAAATGGCCGGGAACCTGGTCCTTTATACTAAACAGAAGACTCCGCCGCAGTTTGAGGGTCCTGCGCCGCGGTGAGAATGTAAACTACATTCAAGGATTTTTTCAACCCCATGATACCCGGATTTACAGCCCGGAGAGAGTGAAGCAAAGGGGGATAATTACAGAACTCTCCTGCGGCGCAGGCACGCAGTTGACAGGTTTTCCATTTGACATACAGTGTTACGATAGATCATATTCCATCCTATGAGCACCAAATCCGGGGATTCTACATCACCGCACCTTCTATTTATGCAAGTGGCGCACTACCTAGTTCGGCCCACTAGGCAGTCGCTGATAATATCGTTCCCGTAGCCTGGTCCACTTCATGTTAAATAAACTTGGAAATCGTATACTCTCATCCGACCTGTCGCTCTTGCTTTTCCACTCTCGGATCGTTCACCGTTCTTCTCTGCTCGCTCTTCCCGAATAACTCACGTCAAATGATAACTGTGTGTGTACCGTTGAATCTGAATCTTCTTTTTTCCGCATCAAACATCCGATCTTCCTTGTAAATTCAGCAACCGACACCTGGTTAGACCGGTTCAACCGCGGGAATACATATCTGGATTCTTGATTAGGAATTCGCCATCGGCAGCAGGAACCCCCTGCTCGACTCGGGCTTGAACCATGTGCACCATCACCTGTTTCTCGCCGGCCTTCCCCTCTCCGAAATGACAAACTCGTCCCCGTCGCCCTACATGCATTCCGGATTCCTGATTCTGCGCCATCCTCGGACGTCTTTGTGGTCTCCGCGAGGAGCCGACCATAGGCTCTTGTGTGCTAAATCAAGCTGCCCTCTACTTGAGGGGAAAAAAGTCAGAGCCCTTAAATGCCGCCGATGGGAGTCGACACATCTTCCTCTTGTGTACATACGTACTGCTTGAGTTTCAACTTAACCATGGTCTACGGCAGCGTTCTCATAGTAACTCTGCCTATGACACGAGAAAGACTCAGAAATTACTCGAGGACCCAGTACGTATTGGACAGCCGTGATCTGATAATCAACAGGAGATTTCACATTGAAATGATCCATTATAAGGTAATTGGTTGATCCTGGTCTGGAAATGAAATGAAAAGGTGAAAGCGAACACCGAGGGAGCAGTAACTCGCTCATTGTAGTCTGTACTCAAATATGTTCACTTCCCTGAACCCAGGTACTATGTCACCGGAGGGAAGAGAGAGAAAAGGTCAAATTCATTCTCGTGTTCCGCAGATCCAATAGCATAGCAAAGTACATGTCGTATACACAGCCGAAGCACCTCGGCCATATTGCGCCTCTGTCAGAAATGATCCTGCAGAGTTCTGTTACGTACCACCATGATCTGCGGTGGTATCCTCTGTTAGCACAGCAGAGAAATGCCCTAAATTGAGGAGCCATCCTGTGGGGAGACCAGTAAACATGAAGCAAGGAATTGGGTATCAAATTGTTTTGGGCTGAGAGTCTCTGAGAGTCTAAAAAACTAGTCCCGGAAATGGTTGCATCTACATCGGTGTATGTCGACGACCTGTTTTTCCCAGAATGATATGACATTTCGGGGAGCATCGTGAAAATCCTGCACAAGAACATCATGGATTTCAGTAACCACAAGAAAGCAGAAAGCTGGAGACAGTACCCGAAGCCAGGCCAGTACTCTGGGCGTAGGATCTAATCTGTGGAACATGTAACCATGAACCGTATGATGATCCTCCGGATCCAGATGGAGTGGATGACAAAACTGAAAGAGATCGAGAGACTCCAGCGCTCGGATAATCCTCGAGATCCTTGGACATTGTTCAAGGAGATCTACCCATGTGCTTGGGATTGTCAGGTCTCAATACAGTGCAAGGAAAGAACCTTGCTCACCCATAGAATTAAAATTCGGGTGTCACAAGACAGTCTCTGACGTGCTGAATCCAACGAATCACCATCTCCTCTACAATATTGGAGGGATCCGAATATAGGGCCCCAGCTCTGCGAGGGTCATTCAAGAAATCGACGGGCGAGTCTCCAGTGCAGAAACTGAGTCCTAGGAATGGCTTAAAGATCCGAAAATTATATTGCGGACCCATGGTATGAAGGATTTCCCACAGAGCATGGGGCCTGATAAGCTGAGCTCTGACCAAAAAGAGCAGATCCCGGTCCTGGAAGAAAATTCGGGCATAAGTTGAATCTAACCTCAATGTTGGGGTCGCATTGCCGCTCAGCCTGAGACCCCAAGCGATGCTTGAAAGATCTTGCTGATCTTTCCAAACTTGAATTAGATCCAATGGGTACCCTGGATTGATCTCTCGGTGAATGAGTATGTAATTATGACTAGGGGAAAACAAGCCGTACCTCAGGCCACTGCATCTTAGAACCCCTTGGCAAGAGGAGAAATAGCGACTCTTGGAGCCGCTTATTACGCAGGAGACCGTTCAAAATGTCTGAGAGTGTGGCATCTCTGAGGAGCTTCTCGACCCCACGAGGAAGAAACCTAGACCAATTATGAGTTAAACGTGGGTTGAAAAATGAGTGTCTCACAAGTGGAATAGCGCATCGTCTGTGATCCGTCGGGCAGACAGTAACGAGATCATACGGTTGAGGTAGTCAGAATGTAGCCACGGACGCGAAACACACTACCCCCCTGATCGTCTGGGATCGCCCAGATAATTGCCCAGGGATGCATGCAAAGGATTAACCCGAGAACGCAATGCTAACCTAGTGCGCTTTGGCGGAACATATAACAACGAATGCAGAGCACTTAATGCAATGCGAGCTGTTCCCGGACGCAGAAGCAGCAGCCTGTCGATATCTTCAGGATCGACACCGAGCTGGGAATCATACGACCCTTGCCAGACGGCATGGAGTATATGCAGTTGTTGTGGTTCTCGAGGCCAGACGGAGAGGACCTGCATATACAGATCATCGAGCGGGGCAGTACTACGGGGATCCAGATTCAAGACAGCCTGAAGCCGGTCCACTGGATGCGAGTATTCAGCGCCATTAAAGCGGATGACGGTTGATGCATATATGAAAATGCCAGACGACCTTTGAACGAGACATTCAAGGTCCGTTGCCTCTGGCCAATCAGCAGCTAGCTCGAGTCCCCTGGCCTTGAACTCGGCCCGAATCCTGCGGAACTCGACCCGAAGATACATCCTGATATCATCGTGAGCGGATTGATCGGCGGCAAGAACAGATTGGTGACAAAGAGTAATATTCTCCAGGACTTCCCGGATATGCGGTTCGGGGCGGCTGATTATGGGGAGTCGCATGGGGGGGATTGCCTCGATTAAAAGACGAAGGATCTGCTGCTGAACTTGGTGATCGGCGCATTCATCGAGGCCGTCCAGGATAATCACGGGCATGAATGGAAGAGCTCCTACGTCCTTCAATGGTTCAACAATGAGTTTATGGAGCTGAATTGCCATCTGAAGTGCTAATATCATTTTCTCGCCCTCCACGACCAGTTGCACTGGATGGCAAAGCTGCGGTATCGATATTGCCAATTGATATGCAATGGTGGGGAACACCCCATGCCAAGATCCGCGCTTTGGATCTCCGCGTTTGAAGAAGAACGATACTCCCAGTCGTCCACGAGCCCGGGACTGTCCGGCAAACATCTGGGCAATCGCAGACTTGCCCATTCCGGCTGACCCATTGAGCCAAAGGATGGGACTGGTTGGCCTGTTGTCGACAGACCAGGACCTCAGCTGTTCCAGTACCGCCTTCCGGGTTCCGGGGTGACAGGCAGGGTCTGGGACACGGTCTCCCGAGTCATGCATGGCTTCTGTCACTACGGACCGGTAGAGAATATTGATCCCTGCGTAACAAGATCAGTGGGACTCGTCTCTAGCGGAGTACTAGTGCGGCTCACCTGATTTACCATACGATGTAACATTTAGCTGGGTCATGTCGCCTACACTGTTGAAAATATTGGAGGTATTTTCTGCATTCAATTTGGCATATCGTTGTGAGGCCGCCACAAGTGGATACGAGATATCGGATATGGAGTCAACAGTATCCCGTATGTTCGGGGGTGTTGTATTGCATCCATTCTTCGAACCAGCGGGCTGTGAGCCACCGACCTCTAATTTCTGGCGAATAACCCCGTGCATCCGATGGCCGATAGCTGCCAGGACGGGGATCAATACTACCGCTGGATATTAAGAGGAGAAGCGCACAATAGAGTTCGGCCTTTCGATTCCTCCACCCTCTCTTTTGTCGAATCGCTCTTGTGGACCCCCCGGCCGGTGCTGAAGAGAGGCGTGCATGAGCTTCAGTAGAGATAAATCGGAACGACGGCGTACGTAGGACGGTGTCGTGGTCTTCTACATATCGTGCGTCCGCTGGTCCGCTTATGTGTACAACATGCGAGTTGAAAACTTGCGACATGTTACCGGCAACACTATTGAGGGTGCCACCATCGATGTGGGTAGCATGAAGGGCGAAGGAAATGGTCGTCTTGGTGGGGCAGAAGCCGAAGCACCAGTGCTGTCGAGCCGCTGTGGATGCAATAAAAGGGCGGTGTTGATCAGTCCAACTCACCATACAGCCTCGCATGTACAGCCTGTCAGCCCCTCTCGCAAGGTGCTGTGGCGTCGGAGTCTATTTTCGCTATCGGATCATGAGCGGTAGCCTGAGCCTCGAACCGGAACTCGGATTTGCGATGGCCGCGCGACACCCGTGGTCTAAGTGAGAACAATGAACAACAGCCTTGAGGATCGGATGCGAAAATCACGACTTTTTGAATGATTCATGTACTGACGGACGTTGACACGCCGTTTTCCAGGTCGTATATGGAAGATTGTCTGGGCCTACGCATACAAGATCTGCCTTCGATTCGCTCCGGCGCGGGGATATAGAAGAGGTAGTGTATACATCACTCGCTACTGGGGCTATATCTGAAGGGGCCTCCTTGCGTGCAGTCGTTGCCGCGGTTACCCACGATCACGCATGTGGGAAGGTTAGCGTGTGTGTTGCGACCAACTCGCATGGATTGAGTGGCGGTGTAGAGAAAGCAAGGCAGTGAGGATACACCGGGACAGCTGGAGACTCAATTCAGGTGAGAAATTCGTTGGTTGAAGCGAGTGACTCACCCTCTAGACGGTAAAATTGGCCCTCGAAGCTACCTTGTATGTCGATCTGTGCGTTCAAGCCGTCTGTAAAAATATCGGGTTACGACTGGCGAAGGTTCTAAACCAACGAAGTAGAGGGGGTCCACCAGGATGTAAAAAGAAGGTCAGATCCGTGCGCCAGATGGAATTGTTGCAACCAGAGGATTGCTGAAACTACACCCAGGATAAAAGAGCCTGGTAAATATCTTGACGCACGCCTGCGTATGCTTACGGGCAGGAATTTCACAGCACTCGACCCCGACGCCGAACCCACTGCACATCTGAACGAATGCAAACCCCCATCCGCATGCAGTACGCAGCACGCGACCCCGGTGCGTACACGAGAGCCCATAAAAATAAGCAAGGGGAACAAGGCGCGGATGAAACATGAAGCGCACGCGGGCGGAAAGAGGAGCGAGGAACGCGGGGCGTTCGCGGCCGAGAGAGGAAAAGTCCTGAAGGTATGATGGGAACACAGATGCTCTAGGAGCAAGTAACGCGCTGAAGCAGAAACCAAAGAAAGTGAAGAAACAGAGAAGAAAAAGATCAACGGAGCGCGCGATCGCCTTTGTTGAAGTAAAAAGAAAAGGCGCGAAAAACAGAGAAAAGCAGAGGCACGCACCGCGGGCGCGTAGTCGTGCTTAAGGCCGAGGAGGCCCACCAGAGGCCTACGCGATTAATTTGTTAGTGGTTGTGGGATTTTCCGCGGAGGAGAGGAGGAAATGGGTGGTGAAGACGGAGAGCTACTCACTGCACCTTCTTCGGGAGGAGGGGGAAGACGAGGTTGAAACACATTAGAGTCGGCTTGATATTGGAAGTGAGAAAATAAGATGGAGGAGCAGAGGGACATGGAGGAGAATACTAGGAAGGAGCACGTTCCGAACACCGTACCAGCGACGATCATCTCCGGCGCAAGGCCCTCCAGCGCACACTCACGCTCGTACTTCTCGCGCGCGTCCTATATTAACAATACAAATCAGTTTCCTCTCCCACTGAGAGTAGAAGAATGAAGAACGGTCCTACATTAACAATATGAATCAGTTTCCTCTCCCACCGGGAGTAGAAGAACGAATGCACCACCTACTCCTTGCTCCAAACGCTCACGCTGCTCGTATCTCTCCACCTTCCAAAAATCGACTTAGACACAGATACCGAAAGCGCGGGGAGGACGATGCCGAGCTCGGAGATGAAGACGAGGACGTCGGCGCGCGCAGATCTTGACCGATGTTCGTCCACGTTTCAGGCAGAGGACAAGAGGTGGGGGGATGAAAATGATATAATCGTCGAATGAAGCAACCTGCGACTACACAAAAAAATCGAACCAGCCAAGCATAACTACCGTGAGAAAATTGCACGTGTCCACGACAGATTTTGGCGGCTATTAAACAGGACGCGAGGTAAATAGTCGGACAATGGTCAGTTTTGGGTAGGCATCTAGATGGGATATACAAAATCACAACCCACCCTGAACTAAGTTGACATAGAGATTCTGGAAGGGCCGAGGGCCGAGGGCAAATCCACCGAGACCAAAAAGATGGACACAGCCACATGGACTTCAATGTAACCCAGAAGCTACAGGTCGATTTAGATGCTGAAAATTGTTTGGAAGCTAGAATAAAACATTACAAAATGTTGCGCTCAAAAAGAACTGCTCGAATACCCAAGAGAGGCAAAGTTAATAAATTGTAAAATGAAAGATACCTAGCGAGACTGGAACGTGGCCCATGATTGAGACCCAATTACAAAGCATGAACACTGCCACTATATTTTCACAGAATTTGAAGCAAATTTAACGGACAGCCACTATTATGCATTCAACACAGCCACCAAATACAATAGCATGGCCCCTATTTACACTGTAATCTTGAGCTGGGTCACCGAGACCTGAAAAATCTCATGTCAATTGATTAAATAACGATTACTATAAGTACTTGTAATTGAGTCACCGGGTCGAATTCTGGGATTCGCATTGATAATTCGAATTGGATTCAAGAAATTTCATGTTATTATCGTTAAATTTCTCAAACATCACTGTGTTGGCAGATGCAGGGCGTGTATCCAAAATGTGCATTGCATTTCGTACTGGAGTCATCAAAACAGAAATCAGGAACCCAGATGAATGATCGATCTCACCACCGACCGTTTAAAAGCGGAGGAAAAATAATCGTCCGCCTCCTGTGATAGGGTTACCAAAGTGATGGTTTACAAGGTCGAACTTGCATATGTAAAATTCCAACTCCTTTATTAGCTCCTCTTACAGCCTCTTGCGGAACTTAGGGCGTGGCCAAAATCTTTCCGTTTTGGGCTGTTTAAGATATTTTCACCAGATCAGCTGCTCTGGGCTCAGCTCTTTAGATATTCACATGGAAAATATATGGCTTTGATCGGGCTACGATTCCGGAGGGCTTAACTGACTCGAATTTTCCATACTACCTTTTCATAAAACAGAATTCAATATTACACCAGCCTTCCTCAGATCTCTTGCTGTGTGAGAACATCTGGTTCGGATGGGCTATGCTGTCACCCAAGCATACTTCACATCAATACGGAGGGCGCCACTTACTCAGAACACGTCCGCAGAACCTCGGGCACGTAAACGATATGAGTGAGTCCCGAACATCAGTGTTTTAGTACTCCCGCATCAGGACAGCTGCCCTGTGATGCTCTCTGCCCCGGAGAGCGAAGCGCCAGCGTCCGCACCCACTCCTTGATATTCCAGAGGCCTCCTACGACTCGCATTTTCTATATGCGCCTCCGTACTGCGACGCGACGTGCCCCCATCACTGTGTTCCGAGGGCTCCTATACTCAGGTCTGCGGAGGTTCTCGTAGATATATGTAGCTGAGCATAGCCGAATATGCAGGCCCTGTGTAGCTCAACTACGCACAGCTTGCCACAGTGTCTTACGAGGTTCTCATAAACAATGGACAGGTGTACATAGTTGCCCTAAACAGACCTTGCATAGCTCGGTGTAGACGTGCCTATATCAACTACACTTAGCTACACTTAACTACACTGAGCTACACACAGGTCTTCGACCCCGAATATATTCTGTGGCATCAAGATTTCCTGGGACAAAGAATCACCGGGAATGACCCTGCGTAGGTCACTGCACAGACCTACACGAACTTGCGTAGACCTAAGCAGATATAAGCAGAGCTACGCTGATATTTACAGACCTACACAGAGTATGTTTAGTCCAACTACAAACAGCTTTCTGTGTAGTTATATATAAGTATGTGTAGGTGACCTACACAGAGGCTCAGTGTAGGACCTGTCGGAACACAGTGAATCGGCATCGGTGATGGTCGTGGGATTTGATCTTATTATAAAGGAGACGCTGCTGGTCCCCGGGAGAGAAGGGACGACAGTACCAACGGCGGATAGTCCGGCGGAGTCCGGCGGACCCTGAGGATAGATCGCTCCACCCTTCAAGCGTTCTGCCGCGGGATTTCCTTGCGAGTTGCGGCAGTTCTTGTTATTTCGTAGCACCCAAGTCCCTGAGGACCTCTTTCAAATTACAGTAAAACTGTATGATGGGAAGACTAAATAAAGGCACGTATAGCAGCTCGAAGATCACGTCCAGGGACCATTAACATTCCGTGCATCCTACTGAGCAGCAGTAGCATTGGCGATAGCACTGATGTAGTAGGCCTGCGCCTTGGCCAGGAGTCCGACAACCGCAGCGTCTCCCATCGTCGCATTCGACACGCACTTGTGCGTGGTCATCGACATCGACAGGGCGTCGGTGGAGTGCTGGATGCAAGAAACCAGTATTAATATTTGCAACGACTTGCAGAACCACGGAAGAATAAGGAGAGGAAGACGACGCACGTTATGGTATACCTGGATGTCGCTGAGATGCGCATAGTCATAGTACGTCCAGGTGCCTTCATCGTACGCGTCGGGGTCGGTGGAGGTGACGACCTGCGAGAGGGTGCCCTTGGGGTGGGTGCCCTTACGGTGGGTGCCCTTAGGGTGCGTGAGGGTGAGATTCTGCAGCTGCTCGGTGATGTAGATGCCGTTGGCCTGCAGCACGCGGCGTGTCGAGCCAAGCGCGGCGCCGGTGCAGTTCACGGCGGTGTTGCCGATCCTACATTATACATAGCATGTCGGCATTCGAATTTTGGGAAGGGAAGAGGGAACGCAACGCACGATGCGCCGCAGAAGTTGCTCATGAACGTGACGGCGACGTTGTAGGTCGAGCCAGTGAGAGCCCAGTTGCCTGCGCCGCCGACGACGTACTGCCCCTTCAAACACTCGAAGCCGCAGAGCGTGGGCACGGGCTGCGTCTGCGCCGTGACATCGAGAAGGAGCGTGGATGCAAGGAGAGCGAGAGCAGTAGTGCGTGTCATGGTTGGAGTCGAACAAGGGGAGACCATTTTTATACTCCGAGTCTGGGCAGGTGGTATATTACGTTCAGAAAAAACATGCGCAATTACTGTCACTTTGGTAAGTTTCAGCGGACATCAGCGAACCTATGCAGACGTGGGAAAACATTGCCTGCCGACGTCGGTCCGCAGAGTTTGGTGTGACATGGTGCGACGCCCTGCCAACGTGCGTCCGCCTTGCCTCCCCACGTCCGCACATATCGCCAGACCCGTGCGCCTGGGCTGCCTGCATTCCGTTCCTTACCCTACCAGCGCCATTCTCCTTCATTGTAACATTCAACGAGTTAATTCGAACACGTAAATGATCTAATCGACCTAAAATTAGAGATTTCCCGGCGTGGACGTAAGAACTTCTCACGTCCACGGTAATTGCGCTGCGCATACCTCTTCATGCGCCGCAATCATGCAAAGATAGTAAATTATTCGACCTAAAATGTTTCTCATAAGCGTTCTCCAAACGTCTTAACTTGGAATCGAAAGAGTTTCGAAGGAGTTAAAGTGGCGGTTGCGTTCAAGAGGTACTCGCGATGGAAATGTCAGACACAGGGTACCGCGAGAGTGGAGCTTTGATGACATCTGATATTTACTATATATGGCTTGACAGGCACCATATATGGCGATTCATAATTACGGAGGCAGGGGTCAGAGCCTCAGGATTTCTTTTTTCGAAAGTTACGCAGAAAGGTCCAATTCGTCCAGGAAAATACTTGACTTGGGATTTCCTTTTGGGGAAAAAAGGATGCTCTCACGGTACCCTGTGTCTGACATTTCCATCGCGGGTACCTCTTGGTTGCGTTGCTCAGCCGACGGCCTGAGTCATGCCTAATCTAGTGACGTACACAATTATACAGGCTCCCACGCGTGTGTCGTTACTTTTGTCGCCCCATCTGCAAGGTCTTCGACGCCCCAGTACAGCGTGATACTACAGGAAGCCGATGCCCGCAAGAGTCGGCATGGTGTGCCGACGTCAAGGTCTGCGGACCTCTGCGGACGGAGGTCGGCACGTCTACTCCCCTCTTCGCCGCAATTGAAAGGGTCTCTTGTCCTTTTATTTTCTTTTTTTCTTGGAGAGTGTTTGGTATGATGATTCTCAGTCTGCAGAAGCATTCCAAGGTCATCCACTTTGGGCTAGTCACTTACCTCCTTCCCACGCGGGTCGACACGTCCACCTAGTGCTGGCCAAAATATGATATGAAAACGAAAACTCCGTATTATATTCATATCTGTATCGTATTCAGCTCTGAGGGCTCATATCGTATTTTTAATGTATCATATTCATATTCAGTTGGTTGAATACAAATATATTTTGGATATATTTGAATATCTTCTACTTGCAGTGAATCTTGATGAAATCCATGTAGTTTACTCCCTCAGCAAGTCCCGACTTTAACCATTCCTTTGTAACAATAGCCACGGAAGCTGTCTCCCTAGTCATCAATGAGCGAGCATCGGATAGAGTGTGCTGCAAGCTCGACAGAGACGCTTACTCCGGGGATAGCCAAAATGTCCCGAGCGACCCACGCGATAGATTTTAGTTGCATTTTCCTAATCAATCCCATTTTGTGGGGGAAAAAAAAAACCCCCCGCAGAGGATCATCCAAGTGCGGCCCAACAGGAGAGATATTCCCGCAATATAGCTCGAGCTCGTCCTTCCCATCAGCGGCCGCTGCGGTTTGCAGTTTATGTGGTGTTTAAGGTCATGGCCATCCCAAAGACTGTCGTTACCATGTTAATAATGTGAACACCACCTATGCTTGTGGGATGCTACTGGAAGCAGAACCCTCAGCGTCATCAGTGGAGGGTCTCTTTCTGTCATCCTGGACATATTGCTTCACAATGTCGAGAAGCAGCTGGCCTGCACGGATTGCAACATCGGTGTCCTTTTTAAGAGTTGGAGCAATATTTTCAGTTAGTATAACAGAAATTGTAGAGAGGTTCGGAAATCCTTATCCAGGAACAATTGCCTTGAGTCCTTACTTCTGAGTGACCTGCCAAAGTACGGTAAATCCACGTAGAATATGTGCACAGCGCTCAGCTTGCTACACTCAAGACAGCTTCCAAATACTTGAGTAAGCGAGTGCACGTTAGTCAAGTATTGGGCAGTTGAGCGGTCTCGGCAGGATACTACGTGCAGAAAGGGCTTTCACTTAGTTCACGCAAAAGGGAGAAGATATGAGTTTGTATTCAAGATAGGATACCCTCTTCCGATGGGATCCTCAAATATAAACTACTCTACTGAGTCATACTACGGAGCCGCACCTATGACTTAAATTGCGGACCCATCAATTCAACCGGGCTGAAGTCGATAAATGGTCAAGGCAACATATCTCCAAAACAGCAACTGTATTCGAAGCACACAGGATGGTTACAAGTCATAATCATAAAAGGTTCGTGATTGTAAAGTCATGAGAATAACGGGCAGCATAGTAAATGCAAATGGAAAGGGGGAGGAGAGTGAGTCGCGTGCCAGCTGCCAAGTATCCATAACAGTCCTACTGCTTACCCTTGAAATACGAAATGCGCCCTGCAGGATGCAAGACTAAATTCGTGTCAGCCTAAACGGTCATTTGATCATCAAACAGAAAATTGTACCAGCTCCGAGAAGGGGACGGCAGCGCTAGCAAATCAGGCTTCTGTCCTGTTTTTGTCTTGAGGTGATGGATTCCATCTCCGCTGCTATGCACAAACTTGATCCTCTTGGATGGGCCGTGATGGCGGAGCTCGAACTTCGGGTGGGCTGTATCCAAATATATTTGAATACGCCAACCGTGTATCCCATCATAGCCATATCATATTTGTATTCATATTCCGTCGTATTCGCATTCAGATCGTATTCGCATTCAGATCGTATTCGCATTCAGATGGAGCCTCCAGGGCCGTATCATATCTGTATTCATTTGAATATATTCAAATTTTAATTTTTCATATCGTATTTATGGCTAGCACTACGTCTACCAATCCGGCCCTTAACTGTACATGGCCCCAATCCCGACCGAGAAATGATCCAGATAGGGTCGGGGTTGGTCGGGTCTATAGGCTTCAGTATGGGGGGTCTTCCAAACTATGGCCTTGATTTGGTCGAGGCAGACTTGGTGGAATGGTCGCCATATGAATGGCTGACCATTACAGCAAACAAGAGGTACTCACCCTTGTAATGTGCTACACAGGGTCGGAAAACTGAATTAAGGGCCGGCCACACCCCTGTTAGCCGAATTCTGTAAGCACCAAATCGGGCAATTTTCCCAGGGAAATTCGCAAAATTTGGCCGCAATCGATCAACTATCGGCAAGAAATCTGTGTCATTTCTCCGGCAACAGTTGCATTCACATTCACTTTTGACCTTGGAGACTCCGACTTGGTACCGGCAAAATCCCGTTTTGTGACCCTTCCAAATGGATTTTCAGAGTGGTCTGCACACATTCCGAAAAGTGAAATAAGAGGCTGCTGGACCGACCTCCCTGTGAGCTGTGCCTCGGCATTCTCTGGTGGGTACCTCTTGGCAGCAAATGGATTCCAGAGGTATAACGTGCCACTTCAGGGAGGAAGTGCACAAGGTACTGGATGAGGCCCAGGAGCCTCTGAACTTCATTATGGGAGCACGGGGACCACCACTCCAATACTCTAATCATCTTGTCGTCGTCGGCATGGAGGCTTCAGCAAATTTACACCCTCTTACCATTCAGCTTATCCCCCTTTTCAACGCTTTTCATACTTTTCACTTTTTGCCGCATTTTTTGTTGAACACTTTTTTTTCATTCAGTGCAGGTAAAACAATAGATGTGTTCTTGCCGTAGCGAGAACCAATAGGGTCCAAAAAAGTGTTAGGAGTAGTGAGCTTTAGAACTTAAAGCTCATACCCAACTGAACCAACCGAAGTTCTATTATTGATACTGGAGGTGCAGCGTTGGTTCCGAGTTAAGCTACCCGTGACCCAGCGTGATGCACCTCTAAAACAAATAATACAAAACTAAACCTACTATCATTCACCACCGTATCGGATAAATCTACTACTCGGACAAACAGTGATTTCACCTTCGTTACTTGGTCGATTTCCAATATTTTCGTTGTGTTGCATTCTTTGGGATGTACTCTACAAGATGTATGCTCCAAACCTGGCAGTTACATACCCTGGTTATGTCTTTAGGAGTTTAGAAGTTGCGCATTTTCTTGTTTTTCCCTGTTTTCTCAGAGCGCTTAGCTGGGAGATGTCGGCACCAGGGACCAACGTCTTTGGAATACGTCAAAACCATTGAAATATCTTCATGCAAAATTTCAGGCCCATAGCTTATGGCGGTCACATTGCACATTTAATAAATCGCTATAGAAACACCTGTTTTTAATAGAAACTTAACTTGGTTTCGATGGGGACTAAACATTGTCAAATCTTCACTCAAACTTTTCCAGCTCCTCACTAAGTAAAATCAACAGTTTCTAAACATTTTCCATGAGATGCAAAAAAAAATTCACAAAGTTTCTGAATGTCTCAACATCCGAAACTGTTTCTCTCCACATTCCTTACAGGAATAATTACAAACTTATCTCGGGGAGTTGTGAGAAAACACTCGGAGACTGAACATGATTTCCTTGCTGAATGTGGCTGTGCAACTATTCTATCCCATAGTCACCATATCTCAGGATTCTACATCACAACACCTTGTATTCTGCAAGTGGCCCAATACCTAGTTCAGCCAGGTACCCAGTCGCTGATAATAATCCTATGGAAATTCTTATGTTACCTCGCACTCATTGTCAATACATACAAATTGCAGGCTAGTTGTGTCCTCAATTTGACTGACCGGTTGAACGGTTGTGGCACACACCATGAATTGATACTACATCTCGCTGAATCCAGCGGGAGGAGTAAAATTTGGCGTAGATTCGACGAAGCTTGACTCGTGCCCAGTCTAGGGTAAAGTGCTTGCCATATTTTTGCCATTCGTAGGCAGACTGGTTATGAGTCTATGACAAAACAGTGTTGACATCTGATCCGATTCACACTGACAAGGACCGCAGTCAAAGCTTAACACAAGGCGGCCGCGGCACTTGTGCCAGTGTGCCGTGTACTCTCTCGGTTTTGGAAGTCTTCAACCTCATTCTAATGCATGCAACAACGCCATGAGTGCCCGCGTCCAATGTGAATTGATGTGGCACTGCCGCGCACCCGGTTTCCCAGTCCACACCCCTAGTGATACAACACAGCAAATTCTTCCCAGATTTATTCACCGAGTCTTCAGCTCATTCCTGCTCCTAGTCTTATAATAGTCAGATATCTTTCTATCAGCAGATTGAACCATTGAACTACGCTCGGAGAGTTGTCGGCGAATTCCGCGGCAAGTTACTGCGTTCCCTGGGCCTGTCGGCACAGCCTATGCCGAGCAGCGTTGGCAGAGGTCGGCGGACCCGGAGTTAGGCAGACTGTGCCGACGTCCGTCGATGTATGCCTCGATCCTCTAAAATCTACTCGCTTCTGTGACGAGTCTTCCTCTGTCGATATGTTACCCCGAACGTCGCCGTTTTTATGTCGGTGTGTATCAGTTGGGGTTGCCGAGTCATTGTGCCGTTGGCCGATCAAAACTCAATCAAAACTTGCCCCCACCAGTTGCCATAATATACACTCATTCCTGCGTGCTACTGAGCAATAACGAGAGGTCGGCGGAAAACCTGGCTTGATATGTCCTCTGAGTCAAACTTAAGTGCTCAGACGTACAGAGATGGACCAAGTCCAAGGAATTGAGCGGACTGGTGACCTGACTGACGAGTCAGGACGTCAGGCCAGTAGTGGCACTGACTTGAAAGCGAGCAGGATGGTAAGAGGAGTAGCTGAGCGACCGCCCGACAGGCGGGCCCGCACAGGGTGAACACCGCAGAAGTCTCCGGAATCAAGTTTAAAGTTTCGCAAATCATTTGATCAACATTTTATATATCACAACACTGGTTGAACATTTTGAGTTTTTCAGTGAGAAAATTGGTGAAAAAATTTACAGATATTACAGTAATTTTTCATCAAAAAAAGTAGCTGAAAAACCCGGAACTTTTTCTGAACTTTTTCTATTTTTCGTGAAAAAAAGTGATTGTGAGTCAAAAAGTTCTGTATATATTTTGAGTTTTTCACCTATTTTTTCAGTGAAAAATTCCTGTAAAATCACTAAAGTTTTTTATGGCACATATACTGTATAATAAATAAAATTTTCTCAAATGACACGAAATATTGTGAGATGACAGTTGAGAGAGCAAAAAATGTTCGAAACAACACCACGCCTGAACAAGATACATACACTGAATAAAAGTCTGAAATGGATGGAAAACATTGAGATGATAGGGCAGCACCAAGATGGTTCTGGCTCGGATACTTGGCTGAACTTTGGCTGGGTTGATGATATCGGCTAATCTAGTAGCCACGATCAGTGATGCGCAGCACCGCATCCGTATTTATCTCGCCCGCTTCAACATGGCTGATGATGGGGACTCTGTGCACCAGTTTCTCAGGGAATGCCGCAGAATCTCCCCAGAGGTGCAGTTCATTGTGGACTCTCTGCCTAATGCTGAGACTCCAGCAGTCAAGAAGGCGAGACACCAATTAGACACAAGATATCCCTCTTGACCCCAATGATCCCTATCAGACAGGTAGGTAAGTAGTAAAACACGCGAGGTAC
This sequence comes from Mycena rosella, assembly GCA_029378255.1. Classification (NCBI taxonomy): domain Eukaryota; kingdom Fungi; phylum Basidiomycota; class Agaricomycetes; order Agaricales; family Mycenaceae; genus Mycena; species Mycena rosella. Next base: position 34,398 of record JARKIE010000260.1, read on the forward strand.
GAGTGAAAAATGTTGTAGTGTCTGTTTATAAAAGACTAGGTAGGTGGGTAGGTAGGTAGAATTACACGGCAAACACCGGTTTCCAGGAAGTATCACGGTGTACAGGCACAGATAATGCTACACGGTTGTCCCTGGCCCTCCCTTAGCCGAGTTCAAGGTCACAACCTTCTGGTCGAAATGTCCGACTCACCAGGGTAGAACTAATGGGAATGCCAAAAAAGCAGAGATAAGTTAGTACATCAAGTGGGGCAAACCTTTCAAACGACCAAACGAAACATGGGAACAGAGCAGATTCTAGAAACAGAGTCGTGATAAGCCTGTTCTCGGTCCTTCATTAAGTAATCGTGCCCCGCGGCGATGGGCGCCACCAGATCGCTGGCCATGTAGCCCGAACTGGCCTGAGTCTCCATATTTTTACAAGTCATCTCGCAATTTTTTTTATCCTTCCATTTCACGTATTTTAATCTGGGATGTCATTTCACAGATTTTTACTTCTTGATGTCATTTCAATGATTTTATTGTCATTTCAAAAAACCTGATTTATTCTACAGTATATGGCCCATAGTTTTTCACCAATTTTCTCACTGAAAAACTTGAAATGTTCAACTGGTGCAACGAGGCTATTCACTCCCACGGATGAGTGAGGTACAAAGGAGCCAGGGTGTGCTGAGGCCGAGGGCAGAGGTTGACAGGGCATGTCGACCCAACGCCTGCAGAGGTCAGCAGGGTGTCAGCCCAGGTCGGCACAACTTTGCCGATCTGATGTCGGCAGGCCCTGTCTACCCTGATCGGCAGACGTCAGCGTATGTCACCCAAGGTCGGCAGGCTGTGCCGACCGGCCCAGAGAATGCAGTGTTTGATTCCGAGTAAGCTGGATAGGCAAGAGAATGGTGCAGGTCCATCGCGGCCAGAAAAAGGCCCTGCAAGTCAGACGAAGAGCAAATAAATAAGGTCGGCTGCTGGAGCATCCTAGTAGTAGCAGCAGCTTCGAAGCTGGGGTCCTGAGATGGGATATGGTTCGCTCGGCTCCGAGAGAGAAAAAAGGAAACTGCCGAATGGTTCAAGCCCGAGTCGAACGGGTGGGTCCTGCGGTAGCGCTTCGGTGTTCAGATATGGAGCGCAGGCGCGGACCATTTCGCGTTTGAACCGTACTAGCAGCAGTTTTGTCCGGGGCTATGAGACAGGCGGGAAGGAGTCGGATTGAAGAAAGACTTTTTTGCGCGCAGCGAGGTCGATAACAGTGGCGCGTCGGAGGGTCCACGGGGAGAACGTGTGACCTATCTAGTTATTATGGAACACGAGATTCTGGGGTTTGAGGCCACATAAATTAGCAGGAGATTGAGGGAGAGAACTTGAAGCGCATCAGTGACTGATGTACGCGTCACCCGACTTGCCTCATTCGTCCACCGCGACTTGACCGGGACCAACTGCGACCAAGGACGCCTCGGCGAGCCAATAGGCGCCATCCGGTCGTGCGTGAATAACCCTAATGCACCGGTTTCCGTCTGACTACATAGCACATCACTCTTGCTTCCTTCGCGCGCCCCGCCGCTCTTCCAAGACACTTTCGCCTCAAGGCGCACGTCAGCGCTGACGGATGCCGGACCCGACGCCGAAACTGTGAGAATGGGGGTATTCGCAGAGGAGGGGGAAAGTGGGGAAGCAAGATCAAGATTATTTATTCAAGAAATCGGGGGGCTTTTATACCTCAGAGAACAATGTAGTATACAATCATAAACAGAAACATTGAACAAAGGAGCGTACAATGTTTCAGACCAGCTGAGACGTTTTTCGGAACATTGCTGTGCATCTCCATGCCAGCACTCCAAACAGCCACGTACGTAAACGAGTATGCAACGTGTCGGCTTGCTGAATTATTCCAACAGAAACCCCCTACACCGCCCCTCGTCATTCCACGCCGATCGAGCACCACCCTCCAAGTATCCTTTCCACGGCGACATCAACCTATGTGTGTCATGCACGTCCCCGTCTCCGCTCCGGCTCTACCTTTGCTGCTGGCGCCCACCCAGCTTTGGCGATACGTGTGCAATCGCCATACCCTCGCATACGAGTCTGCCAGAATACAGTGCGTGCCACATACACAAGAGTCGCTGACCATGCTGTAGATTTACGCGCTGCTTGCGCCATCTTCGCACCTCTGCGATCCGCCCCACGACATCGGCGCTATCCGCATTCAAGCCACCGCAGCATCGTCCTCGCGTGCGACAGCATCGATGCTGCCGCCCCCGCACGCGTTCGCCCCAGGCCCTGGATCCACGCCCTCCTGGCGTATGCCGCTGCCGCGATCCTGCACGAGCACCTATCTACGGCCTCGACCTAAGACATCCACATCGTCGCGCACAGACATCCTACAGCTTCATCCGCGCCGTCCTGATTTCGCCGGGGTCTCCGAATAATTTTCTAGCCCTCCACGCGCGCCCGGAGCATCCAGGACATCATCGACACCGCCTCAGGCTCTAGATCTACGCGATCGTGCATGCCCGCCGACGTCGTCATCCACGAACAACTCTATCGTGCACACGACCCTAGCTTCGTACGATCCACCGCGCCCTGCCCACGATATAGGCGACATCCGCCAGATCGACCGCGCCCCTCGACTTACGCACGACCGGCACGACTCTCGATTCATTTCTACACACTCGCGCACGCAGCCGCTGCGCGCATCCGGATTCGGATTTGTCGACTTCTCGCGCGCCCCGCTGCAATCCACTGCAATCCTTAGGCCCACCTTCAAATCTCACTAACCCGGCGCACGCACGAGGACGCTAATGACGCGGAGAGCTCAGACACCATCCATCGTCCGTGCAGGACAGACTCCCCGCTCGCCCGCGGGTCTGACCGTGCCTACCGGCGGTGCGGTGGGGAAGATCGGGAAAGATCGGAGGCAATCGGAGACGATGTGTGGTACGCCATCCCCGCGTAGGCGAGTACGACCGCTACACGCTGCACAGTCCCCTGTCTGCGGGCAACGACGGGGAGAACTGGGACGTTGCCACCTCGCACGATATCCGCCACACGCACGCGCACCTACGCATCGCGCGAACGACGACACTGCGCCCGCGATACAACTGACCCTGCCCAGCACTAGCGCGGGCACGATCGCCGCTTGCGATATCCACGACGCCCGGCTTGCGCGAGAGTCGAGCTGGGGGCGGTGTGGCGTATTTGCGGGGATGGTGCAGGTGCGTAGGATTCCGGGGGCCGATTGGACGAGGGATCGGAAGGGGGAGTGAGGCGTGGTCATCTCTGAGCACGGAGAGGAGAGGTTTACGGGGACGAAGAACATAGCATTTGCGTACGCGCCTGTTTCCTTCTCCGATTCTCGAGGCTGGGTGGCTGATGCTCTGGCATGTAGATCTTCTGCACACACTGCCCCACCTCCGCACACCCGCGCATCCCCGGCTCGTGCAATCTGCGTGTCCCCAGCCCACCCTCCCCGTCCGCTCCTGCGCCTTTGCGCTACACACATGTAAATCCACCGCCCCGACGCCGCGCGCAGCGGACGTCTGGTCATGTGCAGGGGCAGGCGATGCGCATTCCTCCTCGTGGACGTGCGGGCGGCGAGCGCACGGGTGTCCGGGGCGAGCGCATTGAGTGCAAGGTCGCAATATGCAACATCGCGCGCGTGTCCGTGCTCGGCGTTGGTGGCGAGCTGCAGCGGCGGATTCTCCGACCCAGCCGGCTCGCGAGATCTACAAGAAGCCACGGAACGCGTGAGGATCGCAATCTCAAGAAGGAGAAAGGGACGACGTACGCGAGCAGTGCTATCCCCCGTCCCCGCGACCGTCCGCGCTCCATGCTTCCCCTCCTCTCCGTCCTGCATTACCCTCCTCCTTCCCCCTTCCCCTGATCCTTGTACCCCTGCCCAAATCCGTCGCAGAGCTCCTGTCGCACATGCCAGGCGTCGCGTCATATCGTGGGCAGGCGCGAGCGCGCATCATGCCCCCGCGTGGACGGGTGCGTCATGCGTTGTTCACGCGGTGCGGGGGGTGAGCGTCACATCGTGTGCGCGGCTCGTCCTGCGCTTCGTCGGCGGTGAGCTGCGGCGGACGGACGAGGGGTACAGTTGCTGCGACGCGCCCTAACGTCGCAATTCGGAGGTCGGGCGTCGGGGCGGTGGATCTGCGTGCACGGTGGTGGTGGTGGGGCGAAGGCGCGAAGGAGGCGCGTCGGTCGCGAAGGTGGGCTAGGGGCGCGCAGGACGGTGGGGGCGTAGCTGGGCACGATGCGCGGGGCGGACGCCGGGCTGGGGCGTGCGAAGAACCGTGGCGCAGCGCTGTGCGGCTCGGCGCGAGATTCCTGTGACGAGGAGGAGGTCACGTCGCGGTGGAGCAGGTCGAGGAGGAGCTGCGCGGCCCGAGGACGACGGGGCACCGTGCCCCGAAGACTGCGGCCCCTCGTCGTTTCTCGGTCCGCCGTACACCCCCGCTCGCGCGCCGGGGACGCGGAGAGGCGGGCAGCGGCTGAAGACCCCGCATCGGGACCGACGAGAGTCGGCAGACGCGATGAGCGGCGAGCGGGCGTGTTTCTCGCACGTACAGAGCGGGGGGGGCGGGGGGGATATGATATTAGGGCGCGAAGAGGATAGGGGGCGGGGGCGGAGGGAACCGCGGGGGGCTTCGCCGACGGTGGAAGCTACGAGCACGAGTCCGCGCACACGGCGGGATGGGGAGAGGTATCCAGATGATGAAGCGCGAAGAACGGTGGCGCGCAGCTCAGAGTCCCGACCATAGAGAGCTGCTGGTGCCCGCATACGGCGTGGAGGACGACCTGCCTACGGGCTCCACCGGTGCCGTACGCGTACGATTTGCCGCACGAGGTGTCATTCCTCTTCTATTTCTATTCCTCTCGCTGATCGGGTTCCGTTTTTGCTCTCCTCGTCTTCCTGTCCGAGTGCTCGGCTTTCGTGTTTTTTCTTTTTCTTTTTCTTTGCTGGGGATGGTGCGAGGTAGGACGGTGGGGTGGATGGAAGCAGTGGGGGCGCGCAACCGTCGTTTACCCTGGCTGCGGGCGTTTTGCACGGGGAGTTGCGCCGCTCGCACATCCCTGTGTGTGTCTCGCCCGCATTGCCCACCGGTACTTATTTTGCGGCGGCCGCTCGGGCGTCTCGTGTATTACCCATGCCGTTTGCGGCGGGCGATTCCAACGACGTCCTCATGTGCTCGAGGAGCGCTGCAGTCACGCAGGTGCGTCGGGCGGCTCTGGGGCTGCAATGTTCTGCCTCTGATGTGCTCAAGGTCGCGTGGGCGAACCAGCGGACGCGCCTCGTGTGGCTGGTCCGCATCGGTTCCCGTTTTTCGTTCCCTGTCCACTCGCATCACCCGAGAATGTGGACGGTGAGGTGGCCGGATGGTCGAAGTAGCAGCCCTATGGGCTATACTTCCTTCGGTCTATGCGCTCTTCATTAGCAACATATGCCTTCTGTGTATACTTACGTGTCTCTCAATCCCAATACATTCCTTTCTTTTTTAAATTCGACTTCTTTTTGCTCGCCTCCCGCGCAAGAGCTGCCTGTACCTCCCTGATACGAACGGCAACAGGCGTTGCTTTTTATCCCGCTTTCCCCGGCCGCCTGGATGATTTCGACTGGCTACGGGTGAAGTCTCTGAATCACCAAAGCATCTGAATAGTACTGCCAAATAGGTTGCTAATCTAACAAGTCCGATCTTTCAACTCGGTCACCTGTCTCTAGTATTTGCCCGGTATTTCTGCACAAGTAAAATACCAGAGGACCCTGAAGGCCCTAAATGTAATGAAGTTGGGGACGAGCATTACAGCAGCTCCTGTGCTACCCACCTACCTACCTACCTACCTAACTACCTGAAAATAATGGCAACAACATTTTTTTTTTCGCGCATTCCCGATTGGGAAATTCCAAACGCAGAAGGTCGGCGGTTCAATCCCGTCCAGATGTAACCAATTTTCATGGGCTTCACAGACTCTGGAGTACAGCAAGGGGTTTATATAGCGCTTGTCGGGCCCTCGAAATAATTTGGCACCCAGGACATCCATAGGAACCTCTTTCTCCGCCCATCAGAACACTCCATCATGTAATGTAACATTGATTTTATTATCATTTCTTTCCGCATTACTTGGTGCAATACCTGGTGGAAGGGATCGACACAGTCTGGAGATTGGCTACCATGATTTTATCAGGTCTCTTAGGTTCGAAAGATGGTATGTTGGTGGTAAAATTGATTAGATTGTTGTGCCCCGGTCGGTCTTGGACCTGGTTGAGGAAGAATGAAATGAAGGAATCCTAACAAAATAACCTACCATGGGTGAACAGTTCACGAGGGTGCACGAGGGTTTTATAACATCTGCTAAGGACACTCTACCACCATATCCAAATTTTACTTTCATCTAACTCGAATACATTCGGAATTGGAGTACCGTAGGTATATATCCGGTCCAGAATTAATACCGGATGGCCAGAAACTGCACTCAGACTTCAAATGAGCCGTGCCGAGGGGCAATATGTCCGTTGGAAAAAATGGGGTCACACCGGGAATCGAACCGCCGACCTTCTGCATTTAGATTTTTCAAAGTGGGAATGCGTAAAAAAAAATAGCTGTTGCCATTCTTTTCAGGAACTGCTGTAAAACAACTTGAATGTGAATTACCGAGTTTGACGTCTTGTTCCTTCTATTCCGAGTCACACAGGAGGAGAGCCGAGACGAAGACGGATTATATTAGCTTGTTGGGTAAGAAGTCGGCTGTGCAAAGCTGGACTTCGGGGTGCAAGGCCGATGGGAATGCTGAGGAAGACCCAAAAGAGGCTGCCCGGACAAGGCAAAGCCATCGGCCAACCTGAATGATGGGAAGATGGAATACCGCCAATGTGAGACGCGTGAAGGGGAGCGAGATCTTCGAGGGACCGCCAGTATCGATGGAATGCATCTGATGACCACCGCCCCATCGCCTTGACGACGTCGGGCGGGACACCGGCGAGAAGCTCCGTCGTACCGCCAATGCGGAAGCTATGGCCCGTTGTCCGTGGGTACCCCGCTGCTTCCCAAATTTCATTGCACCGTTCGAGGAATTTTGGCCGGGTGAGGGTCTCGAACCCCGTTGGTGTCCGATATGCGAAGAGTGTAGCGGAGGAAGGAATATTGTTGACTTTTAAGTGGGCGTGTAGTGCAATTTGGAGGTTATTGGATTGGACTGAGCCACGAGAATGACATCGTCTCCAGACGTTTTGGTCTTGGTTCGGGGAAGACATAATTTTGTGGCGTGTTTGTTGCGATGGGAACGTGGGACGTGGGCTCGTGTTGGCCTGTGTGGGAGCGCGGGATCGTTCCGCATATTGGGAAGAATCTCGCCGAGCCGGCACTGGCCCCAAAAGGCGACACATGCCAAAGATAGCCACGTCGCGCGGGCAAGTGAAGTCCAACACCTCGTATAAGGTTCGGAGCATCGCTGACTTGATCGGCGGCCTCGGGGGGCGTTTTGAAGAGTCACTTAAGTCCCAAAATAACATATTGGACCCGAACTAGTACCTAATGAAATCTGTGTTTGCAGCTTTGAACGAGAGAGTTGCACGTATTCAGCTCAAGAAAGTCTCAAACAATCTCACCAAATTTTCAGCAAATAACCAGATCCGAATAGTCGAAGTTGACTCAGAAATTGATCTAATGTTCGAATGCCCGGGAGTGTTGCTATCACAAGGCTCCTAAGTTTTTTTTTGCCAAAGGTAGATGGAAAGGGCACCAGATTCCTTATCGAAAATCTACATTTGTGAATCTGGATCGCATTCGATGTGCAGTGGAGAGATTGCCGATTATGCACCTTCCGATGAAATGATCTGGAGATCCATCCTATTGCCCACCCTGCAGCGCCTGACACGAGAATTCTTCTGGAAATGAATCCACAACACATTCAGGGTTGAGGACTTCTGGTCCCACATTAACAACCTAGAAATTAACAGAATATGTCATGTCTGCCAAGTCTCCGACACATCGGAACACATGGCATCAGAGTGCAATGCCCCTGGACAACACATCATATGGAACCTTGCAAAAGAACTGTGGTTGAAAAAATATGATACCTGGCCATCACTGAACTGGGGTTTAATTCTAGGCTGCAATCTAATGAGATGTAGATCAGACAAGGGTGTCATCAAGCCAGCAAAGGGAAAACTGTTTGCAATTTTAGTCTCTGTCTCATGGTAATTAATGTGGAACCTCCGCTGTCTCAAATAATAAAAAATCCGAATGTGTGCTTGACTGTGGCTGATATCCACAAGCATTGGCTGAGGAGTATCAATGCTGTCCTACGTCGTGACTGCATTCTGATGGATTAAATTAAATTTGGGCCGCTTGCTTTGAAAGCACAAGTAGTATTGAAGACCTGGAGTGGTCTTCTCATGGATGAAGATTCACTGCCAAATGATTGGATCCACACAGAGGAGGTTTTAGTGGGTATACAGCCTATAGCTGGAACAGGATAATGTTTTCGGGCCGGAGTCCCACACTGGTTTATAAAATGTGCGTAATGGCATTTCCTCCTGAGCAACTTCCCTGGCAATGTCTGGATCACTACCCAGCAACACAGACGGATGAGCTTGGAATGCTTCTGCAGAGTGAGGAAAAAAAAAAAAAAGAAAGAAAAAGAAAACCAATCAAGCGTGCACGCATCAACAAGCACTGGAACTGCGGCCCCATGATCCGAACAAAGAATTTCCTGTATTTTTCATTCAATCTGACCAGGGTGACACATGACTTAAATTACCAATTCGACCATTCGACCACGGCCGTAATTTCGTGTGACGAAAATTTGGACCGCCGGAACGAACATTTTCAATTTCACGCATGGGGGACGTGATTTTGGCAAATTTCGAGGGCCGGGGGAGTGATGCAAAATGCCTTCGACCAGAAGGGTGGGTAGTCTCTCCTAGCCAGATGCTTCAACAGGATCAACCTCGTACCTCGGTTTGTCGAAGTCTGTTATTAAGCGCAGGGGTCCGATCAGAGTAAAAGCTTGTTATGTAATCTTTTAGCTGGTGGTTTCCAATCATTTGCCAAATGCTCAGGAACTGGCCATCAAACTTGTCCAATAGCGAGGGGCCCCGGCCAATTCACAAAATTCTGAGGAGACAGATCTCTTTGCAGACAGTTAAAGTGTCAGCCTGCACCGTTGTCGGCGGAAAAAAGCACGAATCTCACTCCTGCAAAGGTGATTGGCAACAAGCGAATACCCTGATCGGACCCCCGTGGTAACAACAGGACTAGAGGGTAGGTGACACGTGAAAAACACCAATATTCGCCATCGACTAAGGGGGGAGTGACACATGACAGTCGAATTGAATAGACTAATACAGTAAATGAATAAAGAATAAATGTGTTGAGATAAAAGTGGGGAGGGCGAGATTAGCGGATGAGTTAGATTAAGATTGCAATAGCACTGTTAGTTGGAAAGCTGCTTTAGAGCAATCAGATGCTCTAGCAGGATTTTCCAGTGAGCTTATATACTACAGGACTAGTATCTAGAATATTCTATGTGTATCTACTTGAACTGTCGAGCTGCCTATCAATAATTACAACAAATGAATGGCATGTACATAACAATAATGGGCCAGTTATTACTAACTGCTCCATGGAAGGGTCGACCACAAGGGTATGCCACCAGAAATAAAGATCAACACGAACAAGACCTTGCTTCTTGATTATACTTGATATCTTTCGTATATAAACCCCTCATATCTAATCCAGTAATTTAACCTCACATACCACTCACTAGGTTCGCTTTACCTAAGTAATGCTGCGTACGACTCAATAGAGTTCGAGTTCGAGTTCGAGTGCTGAGTCACGAGTCAGCGGCACCATTACCTCAAATTAAACGAAAGACATCACCTGAGAGTCAGGAAGTCCTCCGAGGCGCCAACATCAAGTGCCCGCGATTTGATTTGATTTGTCGAGGAGTTTCCGGTTGGGGTTTGAAGACACACATCTGACAGCGTGGTCGGCTGCTACACACCGGCGACATGCTGGGGTCCCTGCGGTGCTCTGAAGCGCAACGGGCCTTTCCTTCCATCAGGTTTCGTGTCGAGTTGAATGGAGGAAGTGACAGACTAATTGGTGCTGCGGCGTATTGAATCCCTAAGAATGTAGTGACATTACTGGATGTGTTAACCGTGTTGGAATAATTCAGCAAGCCGATGCACTGAAACCGTTCAACAGTTAGCATGGAGATGCATAGCAATACACAGCCTGGAGATGCTGTGTTGAAACAGCTACGTGTTCAGCTGGTCTGAGACACACTGTTTACTGTGTTCATTGTTCTATGTGCATTGTTCTAGTTACATTGTTCTTGAGGTATAAAAGGCCTCTGTATAGCTTAAATAAATCATCTTGATCTTTCTTTCCCCACTCTTGCCCCCTCTGTGAATACCCTCATTCTCACAAACCATGCCCTGATACTGCGCGTAGCCCAAATCAATAACAGGGGAGGCTGCAGCAGGCGCCGCGACAAGCAGGGCAGTAACGACCGCCCGTTTTAGGAGGCGAAGAGAGGGCATTTTCGAAAGGCAGAGTGCACTGGTCATTTCCGTGAGGGTAGACAGCATTTTAAGTGCCGGCCCAGCCGGTGACATTCAAGGTGACATTGGTGTATCGTCCGCGCTTTCCCGGAGCATCGGGCAATGACTAGGCCGGAAACGCGGACAAGACTAAGCCGGAAACGTGGATAAGTTAAAGTGGATTTACGCCGCACGCGAATCATTACTTGACCAAGTTCGGGAATTGGCCACGCCGGCAAACTTCCCGGTGGGACGCCTCGGCACTGAGTCCTAAAATTAGCAAAATCAACCCACTTCAGGGTGGTTTACGGTCCGTATACGTGCCGTATACGGCCGTAACCATACGGGTCCATACGGTACCCTTTACGGCTGCGACCGCAACCGTAAGGTAGGCGACAAGAGGCCTTACAGTACAGTATACGGACCCGTATAACCCGTAACCGTATACCGTAATATACGGTACGGTTGGGATCCTTAAGATCTCGGGGCCTACTTGCATTGGAAATCTTGTCCCTTACCCCAGTCATGGTCGCGCCTTCCTCTAAAACTTTCTTGCTCGCCCTCCCCCTGCTTTCCTATGTTGCTGCTAACGCGGTCATTCGGCGCTCTCCACCCAAGGCGCACGATGTCATCGTCCAGGTTATAGTATCCCTACTCCTCTCCTCTCTCCTGGCTTACCTTCGGTTCTCAGCTGTTTGAATGGCCCTGGGAGAGTGTAGCAGCCGAGTGCACCAATTTCCTCGGGCCCTTTGGGTATGGATACGCGCAAGTTAGCCCCGCGATGGAACACAGTAAGTGGATTTGATACGGTAAACCACAGTCGGCTAATGTTCTCCAGTTACGGGTGACCAGTGGTGGACAGACTACCAGCCAGTGTCGTATATCCTTACGTCAAAACGAGGGGACCGCACGCAGTATGCCAATATGGTCTCGACATGCGCAGCTGCGGGAGTTGGAATAATCCAAGATGGTGCGCTTCATTTCTCTTTTCGAGTCTTACACAAGTAATCTCCACTTCAAGTTGTCATGAATCATATGACCGGGTAAGCATTCACCTGTATCCACATATTTCAAGAACCTGAACTTGTGCACTAGGGGGTCTGGAGTGGGTTTCGCTGGAAGCAGATACACGAAGTACAGCTAGTGCGTGGCATCTCCCTCCTTTCTTTCTACTCTGGCCGACCGATACCAGCCCGGCTGTCCCGTACACTTCATCCAATTTCCACTATTGTGCCGGCAACGGCGAGGCTGCCGGAGTCACTGATCTTAACAATGTAACCAAGTACGCGCCCTGAACTGTCCACTTTCACCACTCACGAATGCCTACCTTCCTAGCGTCCGCTTCTGCGAGGTTGGCTCCTGCATTGCTCTACCACAACATTTTATTGACCGCCTACGTAGCTCGACGGGCTTGCCGATCTGGCCCAAGAGCAGCCAGCCGTCCAGGATGCCCTCACGGCCTACCTCGAAGACCTCTTGTCCCTTGTCAGCGCCCTTCCTCCACAATCAATGGCCCGACACTGATCACCTCGCAGGGTGTCTCTGGATTCCGTGTCGACGCCGCAGCATACATGGAGCCCGCCAATCTCTCCGCGATCTATTCGGCCCTGTCAGGGTCCCCGTATCGCACCCAGGTTCCTATCGTTGCAACTTGCTCACCGCAAACCCCTATATATATTTTTAACACTCAAAGTTAGGAAGTATACGATGGCGGCGCGTCGAACCCACCCATGTATGATACGATCGGGTAAGCTGCATGTCTTCATCGACTGTTCCCTGGGATGTATTTACGCATGTCGCTCAGGGATGTCATCGAATTCGGGGCCACGTCATATGTGATGCAAGCCTTCCTCGGGACTTCTGGGACTTCCATGACCACCGTAAGCACAGTACACTCGATTTTCATTCAGCGATGAGCGTGTCCTCAGGTATCCAACTTGGTGACGCCCGTTCGTAAGTTGTCTTCCCATCCTCATTTTTATTTCACGTTCTGAGTCCCGGACCATCGAAGCGATGAACACTGCGTGGGACCTCATCCCGTCGAACTTCGCCAACTTCATCATGGCGAACCAAGACACAGTGCGTCTCCCTCCGTCGTCACTATATCAACTGCATTAACAGGCCGCTAGGAACGCAGCTCTCCCTCCGACTCGCTCAATTACCTCTCCCCAAACAACGCGTACGTGCTCGGCGCCATCTTCATGCTCGGCTTCAACTACGGGACGCCCACGATCTACTCCGGGTACGACTACGCCACGTACAACATAGGCGCGCCGCAGGACTCGAACGGAAATACTAGCCCGGTGACGTGCTTTGAGAACGGGTGGCGCTGTATGTCTGTCTTCAAGCCGTGTCCGCTGTTTCTGACCATGAGCATTTTAGGTGAGCAAGAGTGGATTGCGATCGCGAACATGGTACTTTACCACAACGCCGTCGGGTCTGCAGCCCTGACGAATGTGTTCGTTGGGACGGAGCAGCAGGTCGGTATGTATTCAATCGCAGTATTCAACGGCTGAATGCTGAATGGATCCAACACAGCTTTTGGACGCGGCTCCACTGCTTTCCTAGTAATCAACAACGAGGGAAGCACCTGGACCGAGACGTTCACGACCTCGCTCCCTGCCGGCACTTGTATGTCCCTGTCCCCGTCCTCATTGTCCCATGACTGACGCCTCCTTTTCCAGATTGCGACATTATGTGCCCCTCCTCCCCTCCTCTCCCTTTACCCATCTGACCTGTTAATCTTTCTAGCCATGACACTGACACGGCCCCAAACACATGCTCCGGGCCCTCCTACATCGTCTCATCCTTGGGGCAGTTCACCGCGTCCATTGCGGCGTATGATGCGCTCGCCCTCTTCTCCGGTTCGTCTCTTTTTCTTTTGATTCATTGATTTGGTTCGAGCCGACGCCGCTGCAGGTTTTTCGTAGGGAATGTAATTTTTGCGCGCTTTCGATTATTATTAAATCTTATACATCCCCAAATGCATGTGTATCTTGCTTTGATTCGGATGCAAGCGTCCGCTATGTTGCTTTGGTCGCACCAAGCCGCCACCTCCCTCTACCCGGCTCTTGGAGGCTTTTTTCCATCTGCCGCACTCTCCTGTCTAAGTCCTCTGACAAACTGGATGTGAATAGCTTCTGCGCTAGCGCCATAGCGGCGCTCCCAGTTTAGGCGTCGGCGTTTAGAAACGGATACAAATATGTGCGGAACAAAATATTAGGCCAGGTGATGAAGGACAGTCGTGCATGGGTAAACTCGAAAGAACTCCAGGAGTGCTTAAATGATCTTTTAGAACAAGGCGGAGGCCAATAATAACATAGCTCCCAACGCAACGGTCCGCGAGGACGGGTACAGCAATACTTGCCATTCGCTGCTGTCGGATGTCTCGGAACTCTGCCATCGAGTTTGGCTGGAATGGAGCATTCCGAGCTAAATACATCGCATCTACTTGCGATGCACGAGAGTCAAACATGCTGAGACTTCTGGCTTTGCTGGAAATATAGCCCAGATAATGTGCACGCGCATCCCATGCGCCATCCATGAACGGTTCCCAAAGAAATGCTTGGGTGCAGACAATAGACTTTAATAGCTAGCAAGAGGGTGAGATACTCACAACCACTGTGGAACATCATTGAGTAGACCTACATCCACACGGATCGGGATCCATTTCTGCTTGCCCAACGCCTTTATTATTCGATTTAACTCGAAGTGCATGCGGGACAACTCACCAAGCAGCATCGTACGGCACGAGCAACATGTCTCTCTACGCGGGTCGTCTGATACGCAGATAGTCTGCGACCCGCAAAACGTCCAGAGTCGGATGTTTCCAAGAGCGAAGAGGGAGGCAGGGGTGAAGCGAGTAATCGGGTAAATATTCGCCGCTGAACAAGCAAAGATGCGGCACGCACATTCGCGAGCGTCAAAACCAATCGGAGCGCAGAGCAATATAGCGCAGGGAATGACCTGCTATAATTGAGATAAATCCTCGGTGCACTCATCTGCCGTAGAAGGATTGAATCGCAACGAGTCAAAGACCGGGAAGAAAAGAAAGGAAGTGTACAGATGTGCCTTCGGTTGCGATGGGGTATTTTCTACTTGCCAGGATCCTTCATTAAAAGATTTACAGCCACTTGCGGAACTTAGGGCGCAGCCGATTTTTCGTCTATTTTGAGCTGTTTTTGATGGTTTTCATCGAATCCATTGCCCTGAGCTCAGTTCTTCATGTAAAGACGTAAAACCTATATGGACGGATTCACGCTGTGATCCCGCAGGGGTTGTGGCGCTCCGATTTCGTATATTCTTATTTTTTAAAATGCAGTATATGATTTCGTAGTTTTTGCTCAGATCCACTCCTGTCTGAGGAGAACATCTTGAAGCAGGCTATATAGTGTTTTGAGAGGACATCCCAACTATATGAAGGGGACCTCGTCAGCGGAATTTCTTTATCTCGCCTCATACACATGGATGATGTGATTCAAACTAGAATTTCGCAAATTTATTGCATCTTGCTTGGGACCACTGCCCGCTGCTGCTCTCTGGCTAAGACGCGGAATGTACACATCTGCACCCATTAAATAGTACTCCCGAGATTTTTTATGGTTCAAATTTGCTCTATCGGCCTCCATTCGGCGACGCGACACCTCATATTGGGGCATGTCGCATCGGCCCCCCCCCCCACCGTCCTGCGCCTCCCCGCCTGCCCGTGCATCGAGACGTCTCCGTCCGCACAAAGTCGGAGCTGGGAACGTGCGCAGTAGTCCAGGTCTTCGCCTGGGCTGCTCCCCCGGCATCTGCCCCGCGCATCACTGTCTCGCGCAGTGTCCAGCTCTGCCCCATCGTCCGCGCGTATCGCCAGCCCACCTCCCCCGTCCGCCCCTGCGCCTCCGCGCGGCAATTTCATTGGCCGTGAAATGTCCCCGTCCGCTGCTGCTCCCTCGCGCCTTCGAGGCCCCTGCGCCCCCACTGCGGACACACCCGCCCCGACGCCACGCATAAACCATGAGCAGCGGTGCTCGTCGTCGCCGAGATCAGCGGTTCACGGCTCGTCGTGGGCGGGGGCAGTCGCGAGTCGTGAGGGATGGGGACTCCTCTATGTCATGCTCTTCCGATACTGTCTCCCCTGCCTGATACTACAGCAACTCTTTTTTTTCGGTTGACTTTGCAGCCCTGGATAATGTACAGGAAAGGGTCAGAAAACCTGAACAGGAATGAATGAACAGGATATCAAAATTCCAGAGCAGTGGTGATGGAAAAGCCTGGTGCTGCAGCTGCACTAGTGAGTCGGAACACTCCGATAGCTGGGCGGTGGGCAAAGCAGGTGTACACTAAGTGCGCTATATCGGAACGGTTCCGGCAGCAGGGGCAACCCCGCCATTCCCAGGGTGATGGCAAACACCTAAGGGGGCGCCGGTGCCATCACTAATGCCCACTAGCTTTAGGTAGTGAGTCCTGAAGCGCCCTAATGTTGCAGAGCCTCCGCCAAATTTTCACTTTGCATGTGACATTGTCCCTTTTAGGAGCTTTTTTCCGCGTGTGTTCGACTCTCGCTGCGGGATTTTACTTTTATTACGTGTATATGCTGACTCAATGTCTTGTGACTAGTAAGGTTGACATTGCACCTTGAAACAAGCTACTTGAAGCTTAAAAAGACTCGCGATTTTGATGCCTTACCAATCTGATGTTCTCCACTTGTTGGTTTCCGGTTCGAAGGCGGTTTCACCCCTATAGATTGGTGTAGTACAAATACTTCAGTGTTGGATTGACAAGTGAGCAAGCATTCTAGCCTAGTCTAATTAGTCGAGATGTTGGCAGGATACCAAACAAATACCTTTAGCCATTGCCAAAGCAGCGGAGTGGGTACTGTCCTTCATGGATTGTTTTGTGGTGAGACGGGGCTCACGGAAAGGTGTGTGAGTCCCATCCTGAATTATAATGATAGTTTCTGACTTCATGTCGCACTTCTGAACCGTCCGCACAGAAAAAATGTCCGGACTACAGGGTTGAATTTTCGCCCTTTGTGAGCTGCACTACTTTTTGTGAGTTGACTGCCAGAAGCACAGAGATTCTGGACCTGAAATTGAAGCTGGATGTTCCAACTGTAACTGGTGCTCAAGCCCGGGCTTGGGCTTGAAACTTTCGAAGCCCGAGCCCTGGGCCCACTCAAGCCCTGCGTCGGGCCTGGCCCGGCCTGATAAGCCCAGGGCTCGGCCTGGCGGGCTCAGGGCTTGAAGCCGGGCCTTGAACATCACTAGCACAGACAAAACACAGAGACACTGGTTGATTGCTCGGCCGACCCCATCATTGATTGATTGATCGGCTGGCACGGTACATGCGTCAGAGGAAAGACGTTCCGGGTGTTTCCGAAGACCCGGAGCACCCCGCGGAGGTGCGACCACCTTGCGCCCATCCGGAATTCATCCATGACAGACAATTTTTTTTTTTTTTTTTTTGTATCTGCATTTCTATACCGCAACAAGTAAACGAACTACTAGGACGCGGTGCCCCGGGTACGAGGCGAATAAATAGGTGGGGGCTGGGTATGTGTATGAGGTGTGCGGGGTTGCAGTAGTTAAGTTTTGGGAGGGGGTGGGTTTGTGTCCGACCTGCTGGGGACCGGGTACGGTCGTTGGGAGCGACAGGGCATAAGACACATAGCACATAACACATAAAACGAAACCATGGGGAAAAGGGGGGGAGCGGATTTCGTGCGGGGGTTTGAATCGAAGGGGCCGGTGTCTGAGGCTCAGCCTAGCTGTTGCCTATCCATCGTCGTCCGAGTCGTCTGATTCTTCGGGATCAGGTTCGTCTTCGTAGGTTAGCAGTGTTGGCTCGCGGCGTGGCTCGCCGGTCTTGGTGAAAGCCCCGGATTTTTCAAGGAATTTGGCCAAGGCAGCTATGCCGTCTTTTGTACCCAGTATTTCAGGCAGGGAGACATCCCTCGAGACCTTTTCCAAGATGTACCGTTGGTCCTCGTATAAAGGACACTCGCGAAGCAGATGCTCACGCGATTGGAATTCCTCGCCACATGGGCAGTCAACGTTCTCGGATGGGAAAAATTTACTGTAGTACTCGCCGTTGTATCCGTGTCCAGTGCGGCACTGGAAGACGCGGCCAAATGTCTCGCGTTTGAGGGACTTGAAGTGCGCGGTGGGGCGCAGTGAAGGCGAAAAGCGGTTCGCTATCGCAAATCTACCCGTCTTCGGTGCCGACTTCCACTCCTTGATCCAAGTCTTTTGGATCTTCTCCTTCGATTTCCGCAGGACGTGCGAACGTGTTGCCCCCTTTTCGCCGGCCAATCCCACTCCGGCCTTCGCGAGTTCGTCTGCTCTTTCGTTGCCCTCGATGTCGCAGTGGCCCGGAGACCAGGCGATTTCCACGGTGTGTTCCGGGTTCGCGTCGAGGAAAGCACAGATCTTCTGGTGGAACAGGTGTGCGTATAATTGGCCCGCGCGGGGCTTCGGGTCGAATATGGTGGAGATCGCGGCAGTGTTATCTGCGAAGAGGAGGATATGAGTAATATCCATGTTCGTTCCCGCTAGCTCTGTGGCCTTGCAGGCCCCCATATATAGGCCCAAGAGCTCCGCGTCGTAGACTTCGGCTCGCTTGCCCATGCCAGCGCTCTGGGCATACACCTCTTCGGCCTCGTAGTATATTACGATGCCCGCGCCCACTCTGCGCGTTCCCTGGGTTGGCATCATTGACCCGTCGCTGTACACCAGCAGGTGTTTGCGCGAGAAGGTAAGATCACTTATCTTTTCCTTGTGTGCTTTCGCGCCGTCCTTCTTGTCCATCCCGTTTGACCCCGAAATTCGTACACGGCCGGCAAATGAGTCTCCCGTGGGTCGCCATGGGGCGGTCATAAACGGGGAAATACGCTCATCGTTGGGGCTGGTGAGGCGCTGTAGCTGATCGAGTTGCGTAAACTTGTTCGCGTCGGATTTGATCCGTGTCGGAGATCGGACCGGAAGTGGCGGTGGGACCGAAGGTGGACTGCCCGTCCTCCAGGAGTCAGGCAAGCGTTGGATTATCGGGCTGTGGGCGCTTAGCTTGTTGAACCGAAATGCTGCGCGTCTGTTACTCGCGTCCATCGCGAGACGAATCGGGGGGATTGATGCTTCGATCTCCATCACGTTTATCGGGGAAGTTTTGAAGGCCGCGCATATGAGACGAAGAGCGCGCCGTTGTACTCGTTCCAAGGCCTTCTCGTGTAGCTTCTTCCGCGTCCACCATGCCGGGCTGGCGTGCGTCATCATCGGTACCACACAAGCAGTGTATAGGTGTAGTAAGTGGGACTGTGCATCAGACTTTTGACATTCAGCTTGTGAGCTTGTACAAGGTCAAACAAGGTTAGACAAGGTCCCAAGCCCCACCAAAATGCACGCAAGCTCACAAGCTCACAAACCTATGTCTCGATTATCACAAGGTCACTCGTTCGACCCCGTGTAGTGTATAAATTCGGAATGAATTGTTCCAATCATCATGACCGGGTACGGTATGGCTATAAGAATTTGTGAGAAGCATCCTCCGATATCTCACAAGGTTTTCCCACTCAGTGCTGAATTTTTCAAGAGGTTTTTTCTTCCGGTTTGACCTCGTTTAACCTTGTGAGCTTGTCGGCTAGCTGAAACAAGCTCACAAGGCCAAACAAGCTCCCAGCTGATTGTCAAAAGGCTGATGTGACAGCCCCCGGACCGTGTTTGAGAGCATTCTAAGCCCGTTCACGGTGTTTTCCGCTCGCGCGGTAAGCGTCTTGACGTGGTGGTTGAAAAGGAGTTTCCTGTTAAGGTATACTCCTAGCCATCTTACCGTAGGGAAGACTGTGAGGACAGATTCAGCTCCGTTCGCATCCGGGAGTCGGATAGCTGGGGACTTGTCCTTGGAGCGTCGGGTGTAATGCATCAGCTCCCGTTCGTCACCGTCGATTTCGAGGCCGGCGACACCGAGCCACGCGCGTGTCTTAATGTACGCCGATCGGAGTAGTGTGACATTGGTGTCGAGTGATTCCGACGAGACGTAGATCATCCCGTCGTCGACGTACATGCATAGGGATGTGTCAGTGGGGTTATTCGGGAGGGGGAGAGGTCTCTGCACCGGGTTCTCCTTGGGTTGGAACATTTCGAGGAGGCCCGAGCTGTAGAACGACGCCAAGATCGGGGATACCGGCGAGCCCTGTGGGATACCGTTCTCCACTGGTTTCATCTCACCGCATACGCCGTCGATGCAGACTGCTGCTTGGCGGTCTTCCAGGAACGATGCGACCCATTTGACGTATTGTAACGGGATTCGTTTGCGTCTGAGTTCGCAGAGTAGGCGCTGGTGATTGACGAAATCAAAGTATCCTTTGATATCGAAGGCGAGAGCGGATGTAACTTTCCCGTGGTTCCATGCAGCTTGGATGTCATTGGTGAACGCCAGGATGGCATCCGAGGTGGAGCTGTTCGAGCGTCCCCCGAATTAAGCACCCGGGATGAGATTGTGCTTCCCGACCATGTATGTAAGCCGGCGTGCGACAATGTTCTCGAGGATTTTCCCCAGGCATTCGAGGAGTTGGATCAGCCGGTATGCTCGTGGCTTTGAGTAGTCGGGTTTCTGTGGCTTCCGGAGCACCACCGCTATCGCCTTCCTCCATTCGTGTGGGTGAAATCCGTTGCGTAAACATCTTTTGATGAGAGCGTAGATCTCTGCGCTCGCAGCTTGCCATGCCCAGTGCACGACCTTGTACAATACTTGGCTGTATCCGGGTGATGTGTTCGCGCTTGATTCGAATATGGCCTCGCGAACTTCGGTAATTGTAACGTCCTGGAACTCTAAGTCATCTGGGTTCCGTCTCTCGAGATCGGGGTTGAACTCAGCTGCAAGCGGTGGTGGAGGCTGGAACAGCTCGTTCCGGATGGCGTCACACTTTTCGGCGTGGGTTACGGCCGGCATTTGGCCATTGCCGCGTGAGATGGCGGGGGTGGGGTAGTTGCGGACACCCTTTGACCATTTCCGGTAGCCCAAGATGTCCTCCGTTTTTGCTTCCTCCAGCTTCCCAATTGCCCACTTCGTCTTCGTGGCTTTGCATAGTCGTTTGAAGAAGTTAGCGGCTTTTTTCACCTTGGCCCGCAGGCCCCTGTTGTGTCCGTGGCTAGCTTCGAATGCATTTTGCTCGGACTGTGCCTCACCGAGGTTTTTCGCAGCATCCTTTAACTCCTTGTTCCCTCACGGTTTCGCGTTTACGTTGGGCTTGCGCTCCTTCGCCACCTTTGCCGTTGCCTCTTGCATCGCCGCTGTGATCGCGGCAGCGGCGGCCTCCAGCATGTCGTCCGTCACGGGAGTGCCGTTGTCCATTATCGGGGCGATGGCTGCGCGTCTGGCCTCGATCGTCTCTCGGAACGCCGCGCACCAGTCCTTGGGTTTGATGTCTTTGAGGTTGTACTGCACACCGGTGATGTTCTCAATTTCCGTCCTACCGTGGTCTGTGCTCCACCGAATCCCCTTGTGGTCGGATCCGTACGACATTGTGTCATCGATCGTCCAGTCTTTGGCAGTGTCTTGTGTGATTGCTTCGGCGTTTACGAACGTGAGGTCTATTACCGAGGGTGAGCCCTTCTTCGCGTGCAGGACATAAGTTACTTCTCCTTTTTTATTTAGAGGTGAGTAGCCTTTGTCCGTGGTCCATTCGACGAAGTGGTTGGCTCGCGCAC
The DNA here is from genome assembly GCA_029378255.1 of Mycena rosella. Lineage (NCBI taxonomy): Eukaryota > Fungi > Basidiomycota > Agaricomycetes > Agaricales > Mycenaceae > Mycena > Mycena rosella. The sequence goes on from JARKIE010000260.1 coordinate 55,623, forward strand.
TCCCTTTAATTCCCGCGTGCGACCAAAGCTCATGGTGGAGGTTCCAGTCGCCCAGTAGGATGACCGGTCTGTTGTTTGGGAGGTTGAGGTCCTTGAGGCGTTTGGCAGCGGGGCGGGCTTGCTTGGAGTCGTTGTATACGTTGACGTAGGTCACTGTCGGAGCCCCCGGTTGTGATACATCGATGACCTGAATGTCGAGGTCTCGGGCAATGTCGGAGCGAAGTGTGACGGCGAAGTCGGGGCGGTTCTTGTAGTATGCCATCACTCGTGGGGGCGGGCCTCCAGCGGGGATGTTGTCGATGGGTAGAACAGGTGTCCATGTGGCGTGGCCGATCGGTCCGATAATTGTGATTCCCGCTTCGTCGGTGCCAATCGTCGCCCAACTGGGTTCCTGTAAAAATATCATGTCAAGCTTCTTCACGTGGTGGTTAAGAAGAGCATGCGTAGCTAAGATTTGGCGATTTATGTTCAATTGTGCGAACCGAATGGGCTTCGTGAAGAGGGCGCGTTGGGCGTTCCCGTTCATGAGAGCGCATAGTCTTCATTCATCGTTGTGAGGGTGGCGACTGCTTGCTCCCGAGTAGGGTTTGCCTTGTTTAGCTGCCGTGGCAATGAGTCTTTCGGCGGTCGCCTCGGGGTCCAGCATCTCGAAGGGGTTCCGGTTCAGGGTGGGATTCGGCGGGTCCGCAGCCACTTGCGCCCGCAGTGGTCTGCGTCATGTGGTTGCGTTTTTCCAGCCGTTGTTCGGGGTGCGTGGTCCATTTGTCAAGTGTTCGTCAGCGCGAGCCGTTCCGTACTTCTCGAGTTGAGCGGGGCATCGCCTCGAGTCGGATGGGTGGTCAGAGTCTCCCTTGCCTTTGCATTGTGTGCATCGTAGCCCGTGTGTGCAGATGATGATGTCGGTGTCCATAGCATCGCTGGCCTCCCTCTCCATGCGGCACTGTTCGCATTTCGCCGATGTTCATCCTCGGTGTGTCCGTCCCCACAGAGTCGGCATTTTGGTTCTGTTTCCTCGCACATGCTCGCGAGGTGGTCCATCTTCCAGCATTTGATACCCTGTATCACCGGTGGGCGGTCAGCGAAGCGGCGCAGGAAGTTGTTCCTGCCAAAGGCAGCTAGCGACCTAACTTCTAGGAGCAGGTGGTTAGCCTGCTCCTCGTCCTTGATTGTGAACACGATTGATGAGTATCATTGATCGGCGAGCTTTTCTGGTGAACGCATCCATCTCGGGGGGGATATAATCTTGAACTTCGCGTAGGCGGGGTTCATGGCGTGTAGTTCTTGGTCCAGGGTTTCGGAGGAGGATAGCCCACGAATAGTGTCGAATGAACCTGTCCGGACACCGTTTACCTGGGTTTTTATCCACTTTGTGTCTTAGCGGACAATTGTATCGTGGCCAGGTGCAATCAGGTCTACGAAGAGCCGCAAGTATTTGGCGAGTCCGGCTCCCGTTTGGTCGAGATGTGTCAGGATGATGCAGTTGCCGTGTGCGTTCCATTTGGTTGACACCACTATGAGGTGTTTCGAATCCGCATTGGCTGCGAGTCTGGCGTTGATGTCTTTGACTAGTTTTGTGGGGTCCGGGCGGTCATCGGGCTTGACCCCCTCCGGTAGGACTTGGACGATAAGTCGGGCGGGGTGGTGTGGGCTGAGGGGGTTGTTGACAATTTTCTTCGGCGGGGCTGGATGCTGTTGATTCCGCGCGGGCGCGGGCGCAAATGTCAGGCTCGTTGCATGTGAGACAGTGGCGGTGGTCGTTGTCGGCCTCGGGCGGTTGTGTACCTTGGTCGCTGCTTCCTCCATCGCGGTCATACAGGTTGTCAGTCGTTCTTCCATGCTTTTCATGTATGACATCATGCCTGTGACTGTTGTGGCTTTTGGTACGGGGATGGACGTGGGGTGTGTGTTGCCGTAGACCTGCGTGCCCGTCCTGTTGCTGTGCCGCTGTCTGGTGGTTTTTTGGGTTATGTAGATGCACTGGGTGCTGTGACTGAGCTAGGGCTCGGGGGTGCCATGCTTTCTGTCTACACTCTTTTCTCGACGAACCTCGACCTGCGGCGGACCGTGGGAGAGTGATCGGAGATGGGAGTTACAAGGAAAGAAGGACTTGTCATGACAGACGTGGGAGCAATTTTTGGCCCGGAGGAAGAGTGGAAGAAGTCTCCGGAGGTTGGAACATCCAAATGGGGACAAATTCCACTTTGGGAAGCGATCGGAAAAAAAATCGGCTAGTCATTATTTTTAGGAACAGCTCTAACAGTTAGTGGGCTCTGCCGCAGAGCGTGCTACAATTGTTATTGCTGAACCTTTAGGTTTGGCTACCCAGGGGAACTTGGGCTTAGTTCTCTTTTGCTGCATGTACAAACAAAGTAAGTCACTGTCACGTACCGTGACATCAGACCTCATCAGAGCCCCGGTGAGCTCAACATCAGCAATCTTTTAGTCCTGGACTCTTTCGAGTTCAACGGGTTTTTACGCGATGAAGGTCTACTGAGCGTTTCCCATTTATCTGCTGGCGCCTCATCCAATTCGGTTCTCCTGCTCGCTGCATTCCATCCTTCGGGCTCCGGAAATACCCGGGCTCCGTCGGCCTCCGAGCATACCCGGGCTCCCTCGGACCCCGTTGGAATTCAGCCTACCGACTATGGTGATCTTGTTGGCTCTCATTGTTTCCCCATGTTCATTCCCCGTTATGCCTATCCTGACTCATTCCATCACGGGGGCCTCGGACCTCCGAATTCTCCGACACTGCTATGACTTTTCTGGCTCCATCATTATTTACTCTGATTTGTTATGACTCCACTCCCCTCGGAATCTTCGGTCCTCCGGAATCTCCACCACAGCTTTGACTCATATCATACAGCACTCGTACAGCTTGACTCGTTTCCATCACGGAGCCCCGAGGGCTCCGACCATTACGTAATACAGTATACTATAGTTTAAATAGCTTCATGTATCTTCGTTCTAGTCAGTTTGAATATTGACTAAGACTTTCTTCCTTCCTATCGTCTTTTCCTCAGTTCCGTCTTTTCTCCGATTACTCTCCCTTCATCAGTCTCCGTCCTTTTCCGAACTTGGACACGGGTTGAAGATCCCATCGGCTCCGTTCGGCCCCGACGGCGATCCGGCTTCTTCTTGAACCTGCACAGTCACGTTTAGGACTTTGCATTATCCACGCCAAGTCCTATTTTGTGTAGTGTTCATTCGCCGCTTACATTCCCCCTGCCTTGACAGGACTCCTCAACTCCGATCGGTCCCGACGGTGATCCGGCTGCTCCTCGGATCCCCTCGGTCACATTCAGGACTTTGCATTGTTCACGCAAACCCTACTTTGTGTAGCATTCACAATCCGCTCACATTTCTGTGTACTGACAACACTCATCGGCACCGTTCGGTCCCGACCAGGATTGCGATCGTCTTTGTCCTTTCTGACAGGACTCACCAGCACCGATCGGTCACGACCAGGGTTACGGTTCAATCTCGGTCCTTACCAATAGGACTCGTCGGCACCATCCGGTCCTGACTAGGATTGTGACTCAGTCTTCGTTCTTAACCTCCCTGTCTTCTTCCTCGGAAATCGGGCCTTGGGCGTAGAGAAAGGCGCAGCGCACGAGCTGAAGCCAAGCCCGCTCTGACCCCCCTCGGGCACCGAGCCGGAGCTCCGATCGGATGGGACTACATTTCATGAAGTTTCACTTTGTGAAAAGTCCTATTCCACCCTATTCGTATTACACTTTGTGCGATAGGATTTCGGACCTCCTGCGGACCACCGATATCCTTGCATATTCCTGCGCTCGGATATCTCGGACCTCCATCGGTTCCCGAGTCTGTCCCGGCACTTGACAGTCCCGCAACATTGGTCATCACAAAAAAAAAATTGAAACAAGAAATGGCGGAAGGTACAAGCAAACAAAAATGCCGGGACATGTTTTTCAACCTATGTTCAACTTGATTCCGGGATGCGGGCCCACTTCGACCTGTAGAGCCAAAAAGAATCTGTGTGTTCACTGTTTCATTATTCTGCATTAGTCATTTCTGCTTTATGCTCGGCGCAGTATCCGACAATTAGTCATTTCTGTTTTATGTTCTGGACGTTATCCGGTCGCTAATCCCCGAGATCAATCAACGGATCTTGATCTTGCCAGCACAAGCAGCCGCCTTTCGACCGTGCTTCCTCCTTTCATGTCCTCTCTGGCTACCTTCTGCGATGTGCCCTTCTCGACTGGGTTTAAAGGCTATTTCGCAACCTGCCGTGTTTCTCTGGAATGGGTGGTCAATTCCGGGCTCCCTGCGCACAACTCTCAAGTCTCTGGGATCCTGACGCTTCCGTGGGATGCCGGCGTCATATCAATGTTCTTAAACAATGTTCCTGCGGCTGCTTCTCTGGCTTCTGACCTGGTACTCGGCTTGGACTGGTCTAACTTCGTTCAGTCCTCTGCACCTGAACTTGTCGTATATCTATCTTCTGGTGTCTCATTTGATGTTTGACGCCTGCCCATTTCGACCGTGAGCACCACGGAATCTGGACCACTATCATCCACCGGTGCGATGTAACCTCGTTCTGGCAGTATTTCGGCCTTAACAATTTATTTCTAGCTACGCTCGCTGTTGCATCTGTGTCTCGAGCCGGCGCCTGCGTGGAGCCTTCCTCGTCCTCCCTGCCAGTGTCCTTGGGCGGATTTGATGTGGTATCTACCCCCTCATTGATGCCCTGTACGCGAGGCATCAATGTTGTAGCGGCTGGTGCAGCCCGGACGCCCCGTACACGGGGTGTCCAAACATCTCGTGCGCGAGGTGCTGGACCCCGTACGCGGGGTGCTCAAGTTACAAATGATGATATAATGTCCGTTGGTTCTCCCGATGAACCGATAACCCCACTGCTTGCATTGTACCATGATAACCCTGACCCCTTTGTATCTCTTACTATGAATGAGAAAGATAGTATTGTGTGTTTCCTTGTTCATAATCAGCGAGTTCCTCTGGCCATACTGAGGAGGATGGCTACTCATCATACACAAATATCTGTAAGAGACGGTGAAAAGAACGAGTGTAGAGGACTTGCGCACAAAATTTCTCGCTCATCAGTGTGCAGAAGCTTGTTTGATTCTGAAGTCCGAACCTAGAAATTTTTACGCCAAGTGAGCTACAACAGTGCAAATCATACCTTCGCTCCAACCCTCGGAAAAGAAAGTCTGCCGCCCTGGACGCCCTGGACGCCAATGTTTGCAAGCATCGGTGTTCATCCGTTGAGTTATCTGGGACTCCTTTCCCAATTATATTATCTCAGCATGAGAAGGACAATATTGTTCGTGAGTTTCGCGGAGCTACTGATAATGCATCATTGACGCGATATGAGTGTTCGTTCTGTTGCAAATTCGAGAAGGCTATCCTTATAAAAATGACAGCTGTGAAGGACCTTGCTATTTCACTGCTTGAAAGAGCAGTTGTAGAAGTTTGAGTAATGTCTTGTCAGCCTAGAATTCAATCCTTTGACGGTTCCTCTGTGGTCAGCGGTATATATATATGCCATCTATGTAATTCTGCTGTCAGCAAAAAATGTTTTCGTTCAATTCCTTTACGCAGTTACACAAATGGCCTTTGGATACGAAAGGTTCCGGAAGAGCTTGTTCACCCCGCGGTTCCATCACCAGCAAGTCTGACCCACTGCAGAGCCTGCCCACCTGGATCTTGTTCTCGTTTGCACCTGGGGACCAAAGAGAAGTCAGGGGGGGGGGGGGGGGGGGGGCGAATCCAGGTAGAATCCAGGTCTCCACAATATTTGCCGTATTTGTTTATCAATTTTGATATGTCCCGGCCAATAGCCGAGAGGTCTAGAAAATCAATCAATAGAGCAGTAAAGACAGTTATATAGCGGGGTGTATGCTCTATAGTACCCTAGATGGAAGCCCCCATGTTTTGTGAATTCTTTTCCGACTGACATGGGCAAATTGGAATTTGGGATTTGCTCAAACTAAAGGTTCAGCAGCCGCCTCAAAGAGGCCCAATCCCAAGTCATCTACACACTAACCTACGGAGGCTCCTTGTTCTGTACCACAACAATGGTACAGGATTAACCACAACTTCAGTGGCAAGGGCGAGGAAAAACACCGGGTATGGCGACAACGATGGGGGTGACCCTGCCAGAGCCACCCCGCACGTATGCACTCGAGCTTACTGCTTCCTCCCGGCGCCGTCTACCCACGCCGCACGCCAAACTATTAAAGCTTCTCCCGGAAACCCCGGAGTCCCACACTGTCAAGCAAATCACTGGGGACATATTACACCTAGCCCGAGTGCGCGTGGCGACAGCAAACAGTGCGCGCCCTCCAGGTCTCAACCAGTGCTCTCCCCACCTGCAATGACGAGCAGCTCGGCCCTTGCCACCGCCATCCTCTCTCCTTTCTCCCCTAGTGCCAAAGCCTCTGTGTGACCAAAGGGCGCCCCCAGGCACAGGTACACATCATTAATGACGCAATTGGGCCAAACTTCTTCTGCCTCAAGGCCTTCCGGTCATTCAAAGTGTGGGACCAGGCCTCTCCTGCTGGTCGCCATCGTCGTTGAGCAGGGTGGCGCACCGCCCTGCTCGGCGGCCCCGTCCCACTGCGTACTTTCGACATATCATCCCCCTTACATCCCCTCTTTGTCTACATGTTGCTTCCCACGTCCCTGGCTGTGCTACGACCACACAATCCTTCCTCAAAGACGGGATACATCTCCATTCTGGGGCATACACGCGTCCCTGCAGCTACAACGTCGCATCCTCGCGATGATTGGAATGCTGGGCGCCGCTTCACGAACAAAGAGTCGAAGCCTGCTGTCGCCACCCCCTCCCGAATATGGACGCGAGCCAACCAGCGCTCAAGCTTTGTTCTAGTCAACTTACAACGAAGGTGAGCAGGGGCACTCTCCTCACCCAATTCCTCATCGAATAAGCCTCTCAGCTCCTCCACAGTCCACTTCCACATCTCTCAATGGCTTTCATCAAGACCACCGCTGCCGATCGCGCTTGTCGCCAGGCAAGCCGTGCGGGCAGTGCCCCCATGGACACCTTGACCGACAGAATCCCAGGCGACAACGCCGCGGAAAGCGAGAGTGCACCCATGAATGTACGACATGCCGTGAATCTAGAATCCACACTAACAATATGGCAGGCACCTTCTGCTCGAGGAGCTGTTGCCGCCCCTGCGCCCTCTCCATCGGTTGCCCCTGCGGCTGAAACTGCACCCGCCGCCACCGACACCCCGGCCCCAGTCACTACTGCAGCACCTGCCGCCGCTCCAGCGCCCGCTAATGTCACCACGCCTGCCACCGCGTCCACCACGGCCGAAACGCCCACGGCACTCGTACCCGCGCCCCTCGTCTCTGATATCATCACACCCACAACCATTGCTGCTCTTGCCCCTGAAGCCGCCGGCACCACCCTCGCCACAGCCGCGAACACCATCGTAATCCAGGAGACACACCTCGATGTCATTGACGTCAACCAGATTGCCTCACCGCGCCCCGAACCCATCCGCCGCGACGACTTCCCCCCGCTCCCCAGCCCCGGCAACAAGACTATGGCCCCTGTGTCGCACACAGAGAAGCGCAAAGGCAAAGGGAAAGCTAAAGCAAACGACAAGGGTGCGTGTATTCGAGCGCACACTATGAACCAATCTTAACTACGCTCCCACAAAGCCCCTGCGCCCCCCATGGAGACCCCCGATATCCATGTCAACATCGACAACTTCATGCACCCCAACTCGCCAGCCTGTGCTCGCCACAACAAAGACGAGGCGAACCTCCATCGAGGCATTGCCAGGTCCCTCGGGTTCCCCACCAACATGGACAATGGCACGTCATCCTCCCGCCAGACCGGCACCATTTCCTCGACTATCCTGGCCCATGCACCTCCTGCCTCTCCTCCTCGCCGCCCAGCCACCGCCACCCCTGTCGCCGAGCCCTAGGCCCGTCGTTGCCATGCAGATGACAACGGCCGTGCGATCCCCATCCCTGGTGCAGACCGCCCGGACTATGGCACTGTTGATGGCAACCCCCGTCATGGCTCCTACATGCCCACTCCCCTGCACGGTCATCGCATGATCATGGGCATGATGTTGCGAACCCTCTTCCGCAACCACCCCGTCCAACAGCGCCGCCAGTGGGACGCAGCTCCCCACCCGAAATTACTTGGCTGGATCTCCGACGGAAACAGGAATTGCCTCCAGATGGCGCCCCACCTCCAGAAACATATTGCCGACCGCTTCAATATGGACCCCACAGACGTTCGTGTCGGTGCCCCGGTCCCTGGCGAAGGCCCTGGCCCTGACCCTATCGCCTGGATCATCAGCATTCCGCAGGAGCAAGCGGACTACCTCCTCGATATCAGCGCCTTCAACTCCGACAACGGTCTCCTTACATTCTATGTCCCGTACAAAAACCCCATCAGCCCCTTCCTCTGCACATTCACGTGCTTCACCATCCCCGAGGCCGACGCCGCCCTTGCGCTTGCTATCATCGGCGGTGCCATTGCTGACGACCTGGCTGTTGCCCGCTTCGTCAGGGGCCACCGAGACGCGTTCCCTGCCCACCTGACCGCTGATGAGTCCTTCGCGCGCTTCACCGAGTCAGTCTATGTGCTCGCCTTCCCCCTCCGCCAGTCCGATGGTACTTATATTGCTTGGAACGTCTAAGCCCACTCCCCGATGCACAACGAAGAAGCTTTCATCTTGCTCCAGTCCCTTCTTGGGAACCTGTCCATCTTCACTGTCTGGAGTGGCACCGGTGTTGTCCTCCGTCGTTTCCTCTACTGCCACCTCTGCCGCTCCGTCGACCACTCCACCAACATTTGCCCCGCCGCTAACCTACCCGGCTTTATGGGGCCCACTGCCGAGACCATTGGCGCTCTCAAACAAGCGAGCCACAACGTGCTGATGCAAGGCCGCCCGGGTGAGAAAAACCAGGGCGGAAACAACAAGGGCGCCAAGGGCGCCAAGGGCAAAGGGAAGAACCGTGAGGACCGCAAGGGCAGGAATGGCCGCAAGTAGATCCCTCTCCCTTGTCATGTACTCCTTACAGTTTCCATACACGATCGTCTCACTCTACCTTCCTGTACTCTATGCCCTGCACCCTTAACACTAAATCTTTTTCCTTGTCTCCCCCCGCACCCCTCCTAGGTGCTATTCTCCGTATAAGGAACTTAAACCCAGCCTCGACAGGAGCCACCCGCTGCCACCGTCTGTGCATAAAATATGACAAATATTCTAAGAACCTCTCTTCGTGTATCAAAGTAACAGAGAATCAACCCCATGGCGGTAACACACCCTTGTATGATCCTACAGCTATTTCACTTCTACCCCTACTAATCTGTGTATGTGTAATGGATCCCGCACCCCCGTGAGTTCTGGGACTCGCACGCAATAAGCTATCAAACCCACTACTGTTCTGCATAATCCCACAGCCACCTTAGGCCCACATAGACCGCTTGAACGGGAAAGCCCAAAGGTGAATTCATAAGTGGAGGCCTATTTAGGCCAGAGCTCGCCGTGCCGAGAGGCTTAAGCTGCTGGAAATAGAGTGCCTCTGCCCCTACAGAGTCATTTTTAGTACCGGTGGCATCGCTCCCCATGGAGGCCAGGACGGCCTGCCCCGTACCCGATGCATTAGTTGGTGCCGGAGTACGCAGTTCAACGCCAAATTTTTCTTTTCATTTGCTGGAGGTTGAGGATGTGAGTTGTGAAGGTGATACCCTTTCCGTCGCTGGAGGGAATGTGGTGCCGCCCGCCGGCCACGACCCCGATGACAGAGGTGGAGGGATGATAGTAGGCGGAGGCGTGAGCGCACACGCTGCCACCACCTGTCGCTCGTCACGGATTGCAGACCGAATGAGAAATCAAACGACCTGTGAGCCTGCGGCAATCAACACGGAAAACCAAAGTACACAGGCAAGAGCGCGCGGGAGCAGGACTCATGTCCCCAGCTCCCTGCTGCCTGTCAGAGGCGCAACGACGCCTGGTGCACATCCACGCACAGGATCCTTTAGGGCCCACCCAAATAACAGGCAGAATGCACCATCGAGTGCAGGGAGACGTTCTCGTGGCCTCCCAAGTGATGAGGAACATGCACCTGCGTTCTTTAACCAAAAGCGTCTGGGTCAGCAGATAAACAATCCCGTGATTAGCAGGAACACACCTGCAACGCTCAAGCTAGCTGTCGTGAACTCGAATGGGCTGAGAAAGCACTCAATCTCGCATCCGCTCTACAAGTTCCACAAATGGCATAGAATTATGCACAATGAGAAGTTGGGCGTACTGACAATGACTGAGACCCATATTTCGGCTGAACAAGCCCTTGAGATTCAAGAGAGTCACCTAGCAAACAGGATGGACATCTATAACTCACCGAACCCCGGAGACCCAAGCATAAGGGGTGTCGCGATTATTTTAAACTGTCAGATTACCAACACAAGAGATGTTGAGATACATTATCTAATCCCAGGCAGAGCTATGCTGGCCATGATCCACTGGCATGGCAAACTCACACTTACGGCCCTTGTAGTGTATGCCCCCGCTGAATCTATGGAAGAAAATGAGGCATTCTGGGATGAAATGACCGACCTATGGTTAACAAAGGACTTACCAATCCCAGACTGGATGGGCATAGACGGAAATGTTGTGGAAGACCCCATTGACAGACGCCCTCACAGAGCTGATGACGCCAGAGCGACCGCGGCGCTGGCGAGATTCAAGCGCCTCCTCGAACTGAAGGATGGGTGGAGGGCGATAAACCCGGATACCAAGGCATATACCTTTACTAGCTCTCGCCAACCGCCAACACACTCGCGGCTGGACAGAATATATGTATGTCTCCCCCATGCTTTTTAAGAACTGTAGCAAGTGGGAAATCCACGATGTGGGCTCACTCACCGACCATCGCATGGTGTCCGTAACGATATCAGCTCCGGGATCCCCGTATATAGGTCCCGGGAGATACACAATCCCACTTTTCCTCCTCCAAGATAAGGAGTTCATGGCCTGGGTGCTGGACAAAGGTGCTGCCCTTGAACAGTCAATGACAAATGAAAGGTCTGAGGAGAAAAACAAAGACCCCCTCCCGCAGAAGGGACCCACATCCCAATGACCCCGAGGGTGAACTCTCAGAGAGGCAAGAGGCATCCATGCAGAGAGAACCGGACCCGGATGAATCCGGATCAAGCTCGGAAGAATCCAGCGACGACGAGAGCAGCAGTGATAGCATGACCCGCGCGTCTTCAAGCGAAGCGCCGGAGAGCGACCCAGCCGAGCTGAAGAGAATCCAGAAGGAGATTGACGAGATAGTTGATAGACAGCACGACAGAAATAGGACCAAGAAGAAAGTCCGATGCCACACTGACCTAGATAGGGTCACAAAGTTCTCAGTGCGCATGAGCAAAGACCCAAAGCCAAGAGATACTATCTCCATGCTGCGACGAACAGATATAGTCCCGGAGAGATCCAGCACTCGGTCAGATAAAATGGCGGAAATCGGTAGAGATTACCATGAAGCCCTCCAGTACGACGAGTCCGAGCTTGACCTTGAAAGCAAAGACAGAGTGATCGATGAGGCGCTCGAGGGAATGAATAATCATGCTGACAACCCAGCAATGGCGAATCTGAGCAAGGAGCTCGTAGAAGAAGATGTAGTGACCGCCCTCAAGGAGGCAAAACTAGGAACAGCCTCTGGCATAAATGGGGCCCCCACAGAATTGTGGAAAAAACTCCACACTTTATACCTAGCGGCGAAGGAGTCAAACGATCGCGCAGACGAGCCACCCGCAAAAACCTTCTCTGACTCTAACTGTATATCACCGAACAGGAGGTCCTCGAAGTTCGTATGTGTTCTCGAACTCCTGTAGAACTCGCAAAAATGTGTGATTCCACGGCCGGTACGATACCTGCCGTATCACTGGTATGGCCATTTCCCGAATGAACTCCTTATTTCGTGCCCCAGAAGTTTCGGAAGATGCTGCGCTTCATTGGGGCTATCGAATTAACGGTAAATTTGTCTGGACCATTTGTCAGAATCGAGTGGTCTAGGTCCTGCTGCGGTGATACGGCGCGTCTGGTGCTAACCGTGAAATCCTGCTATTTTGCGAGTCCTAGGGCTATCTTGCCCGGTGCTATACAATTAGGATCAGAGGTGAGCTCCGAAGCTGCTGGTCATATATCAATGATGCTGAGAGAACCACAATGTTATCCTGGGCATACTACAGCTTGGTCCCATTCCATGGGGGTCGGCATAGTAGTCCGAGGGGTATCAGGAAGTTCGTTAGATGTAGTCCACAACCTATACCTAGGGGTTGGTTACACTAAAAAAAGCTAGGTATTACCAAGGAGATTAAACCAAAAGCCTGACAAAGATTAAGTACCAAGTTGGACACAGAACGGCTGGACAGAACCAGTCCGAGGAACCATGTGTCGAAGTCCACGGACAGGGACTTCGACTGGACATGATCATGCTCGAGGACTATGTTGAATATGATACTTATGATGTCCCGAGGACCCTTGCAGGTGCCCCCGGACCGCTCATATGGGCAATAGGAGACATTGTTGATGTCCGAGGAGCCCTTGCAGGTGTCCACAGACCACTCACATGCTTACAACAAGAACACTTAGATGTCCTAGGAGTCCATCGCGGATATCCCGGGACCACTCTAAATCATTCCATGGACACACTTCTGGTGGATTCCGGGAATGATCAAGAACATGTGATGGACGCGACACATCCCAGGGAACCAAACTAGACCAAAGTGATCAATGGATGATTGATCACAGCAGGCTGAAACGTTGAGGCTGAGCCGTTGAGGACATAGACAGTTGGCAGAGGTACTCCGGGGCTTACTCACTAAGCTGGACAAATGGGATGGATTAGCGACCATGCCGGGGCAGGACGCAAGTGTCCGAGGAGCCAGGACGAACATGAATAGGTTTGGCCAGTCCGAGGGCATTTGAAATATACCCAATATAGGCCCTAGGGGTCAGAGGAGATGACTACTAGGTGCTGAGGACACCCAAAACTAGAGCGGCTCGCCGCGTATACCCTTCCTATCCCGCCTGGACTGTCTGTTTCTCTTATCTCATCGTATTTCTCATTACTCAGTTTCACTCTGTCATGTACCTCTATTTACCATAAAATACCACGTAGGAAACACCCTACAGCAGTTCATTCATGCCCCAGTACTTACCTAGGTGGTTGCCAACAGCATTTGCTTGCCAAGGGTCTTGTGTTCTCTGTATCAGTGCGGAGATTCATTTATAAAACCTATCCTCGTGTGTAGATTCATTAACAGGAAGTTTGATTGTTGGCTACTTTGTGCTTTAAGGTCATCTAAGCCCCTACTGTGTTGTGGTCCTGCTGCAGCAGTTTGTATTCAAAGGTCCCTTGTTAAGTGGCAAGGTCAGGCATTGGAATCAACCCCGTTTAGCAGGTTGGTCGTGTATCAAATGAGCCATTGGAATCAGCCCCGTTTAGCAGGCTGGTTGTAGATAACTCTTGGAATCACCCCGTTTAGCAGGTTGGTCGGAGTTCCCAGACCCCTAGGCCCAATTGTTGGCAGTCCTAGGACACTTTATCTCTCTCCCACCCCCACATTCCATGGCCTGGGAACCCCAAGTTTGGTAGTTTGCAACTACTGGAAGCTCCTAGGACAGTTCTATTCAAATGTCTTTGAGTTGATCCCGTCCCAACGCCCCTCGAGGAGTTCAATCTTATCTGTATACTTCAGAACAACCCGAACTTACTTGTTAGCACTTTGTATTGGTTGTGTTGTTGGTGTGTGTGTTGGTTGGTTTTGGTGTCTGTTTCATAGCAGCATCTCAGTCAGTCCTGGGCATGGCCATACTTAGGTGCACTGTTTCAGCGCTGCGCCGCAATCTTCTTTTTTCCTGTGAGCCCGCGCATGAGCTCCGCATTCCATTGGGTCAGTGCCTGTCATAGGCGGAACCGGGTTAGATCCACGATGAGAATGGAGACTGTAATTGAAACACACCAGTTCAAGAGCCGTCCCAAGCTCAATCTCTGTGTTCATCGTATTCCAATGTATACACATTCCCTGAATGAGGACACGGGTCTTATCATCTCCCTCGCATGTCTCTCAAGTGAGCTGTCGGAAGCGCTTCCTCCAAATCTCCGACCGGTTGATGTCAACAACAGTTTCGTGAAGCTTAAACAGCATCAGTGACTCCGAAAAAAGAAATAACAAGTATCAGACGGACAAACCTTATCAACAATTGTGGCCTTACATTTGTTTTTCTTCTTCTTCTGATTCTTGCTAGTCATCGCGGGTGCTGACACGCTGTCCTTGGATGCGGAACCCTGATCGGAGTCCACCTCGGAACCGAACGACTCAGCATCTGAGTCGGAATCCGAGTGAGGGTCCGGAGGCATGACCCACTGTCGAGCTGGCAGAATCTACCTTCTTTGCAGTAGCTTCTTCCACCAAGAGCTTGGTCTTCCGAAAATAGATATGCGAGGGGATATTTGCGTGTTTCTTCGTAATTATCCACGACATCTGGGCTCTCAACGAGCCCCAGGATGTAGTAGATTTCTCTGGAGATATATCAGCACTGAATAAACTAAAAAAAGAAATAACAGACTGCGCGACAATATTCAGAACATGTCCGGCGCATCCAATTTGCATGTTCTGAGCATCGAGATGCATGTCGAAACGCCGCATAGCCCTGCAGATCGTCTCACACAATGGTCCATTGGACAAAGCACTATCACCCTCATTCGCGACTGCATCGGAAAGTCAGGTTGACTAGATCGAGAGAGTTCCATGTACGTACTCAGCTTATTGACAATGCCCCGAGATTTTATCTTATCTGTATACTTCAGGATGACCCAAACTTACTTGTTAGCACTTCATATTGGTTGTGTTGTTGGTGTGTGTGTGTTGGTTGGTTTTGGTGTCTGTTTCATAGCAGCATCTCAGTCAATCCTAGGCACAGCCATACTTAGGTGCACCGTTTCAGCAGTTGATCGGGGCTGTCAAATTCAGCATTCGTCTGGAGATGATTTTTCAGAGAGAGGCTGTGTGGGCCCTCAGCATATTCTGTCTTTGATCTGTATACCACAATTAACTTGGGGGTGATGGCCGTGGCACAGCCCAGCAAACTCGCACTTCTGTACTTTTTTTCTCTTTTTTCTTGTTCTCTAGCATCCCAACAATACTTATTCAATGCACACGAAATAAAATTTTGTATTTAAATCCACCCATAAGTGATCTGTTATTGAAGCTTTGTATCTCACAACATTCGGTATGTAGAAGTTCTCCACATCGATGTCAAAACCATGTAATACCTGATGCCTTACAGCGACCATAATGATTACATCATCATCATCATCAACCATCTAAGATGATAAGGGAAACCGTCGCAAACAGTGTGCATCCAACCGCAATCGGAATCTCTATGTCCGTATTGAGAACAATCTCATTATCAGCTGGTTACAGTCAGTTCTGGAATGTAATATAAATCATCGACGTCTCACGGAGATCTGAATCCATGTGCTGAGATTCTAGGTCGGCCAACTGTTTGTTGTATGTGACATATCTGTCGCATCCTGCGGACCCATCATTATCCAGGCCCAAAGTGAGAAATACAGGTTCGCTCTGTCAAAGGAGTTTAGGCAGATGTCACATGCGATAAGGAGAATTTGCACATTGTCAATGACAATACCAAAAACATAAATAAGATTCGGATCGAGAATATTAATGCAGAACACAGCAGGCAAAGTCAGGGGCGACATGGCAGATAACAGCTCGAGACGTGCGATTTACAAGATAATAGTGCAGGTTCTTTACGGCCAGAAAACAGAAAGAATACTCGGAGTCCTGCAAATAACGGGTGGGCTTTAAATCCTCCTAGTACTAGTAGCGGCAGCGAAGCAGGAGCTCTGGTATATGTAAATTGTCGTTTCGGCTCCAAGAGAAAAGGTATAGATCCCCTAAATGGTTCAAGCCCGAGTCGTACGGGACTCCTGCTGGTACGATGTATTGACGTATTTTCACATGTCGCAGGCGCGGCCACTCCGCGTTTACGCAGGTATCGGTTGTTGAATTTACAAGGGAGATTCAGGGTGGCTGGCGCAAAGAAAAGGAGATTCGAGAGTCCGCCTTTGAGAGTCCGGGCCGAATCCAGAATAATGCAAGGTTAGGAGCGACGTGACAGATATTATCTTGCGATTTAAAGGAGGGACTCTCATATATGTAGGTTGCTGCTTCGGCTCCGAGAGAAAAATGAACAAGTCGCTGGAGAGCATGGTTCAAGCCCGAGTTGAAAGGGCGGCTCCTGCTGGTAAGACGCATCTGGTCCTTTTTTATGTGTTGCAGGCGCGGCCATTCCACGGTTGAACCATTCGGAGGTGTCGGGAGTCCGAGGTTATGTGCAAGGAGGATGGGTCGATACAACAGAACCACAAACAGCACGGAACTGGGCCATCAAGATTAATACCGAGGACGTCGCTCCAGAAATGGCGGGGATTTCGGGCGAGTAGCCGACACGAGAGCTATATCTGGGTGCTAGATCCGGGAGAGGTACCGGCTGTTGGTTGAGCTGCGGCGGAGAGAAAATGAAACCTGGACAATCCACAACCAGTATGGATCAATACTTTAGAATGCAGGATCTAAAGGCAAGAACGCACTAGAGCGCAATGTGTGCATGATAGATGGAGCTATAGGCCGGCAGGGTGCGGTGGTTGAATTCAAGGGAGAGAGTGGGGGACGCTCATGCTCAGCGGAGGGAAAAAAGAGTGGGCATTTGAGTACGGGTGGTGCGCCCGAGATCGCGCAGAAACCGGGATGCAGAATCATTAATCAGGAGCGGCGTGTCACATGTGGGATAATGGATCCATACTGAGACTTGCGCGGGCAGGTGGATTGTGTGCTGAATTTACCAGAGTGGGAGCAGAGGAAAAAACATAATTTCAATTCCATCGTCATGGGTCCAGCCCGAGTCGAACGGGCGGGTCCTGCGGTAGTGCTTCACTAATTATATATGGAGCGCAGGCGCGGACCATTACGCGTCTTAAGTGTACTAGTAGGAGTGTGGGGCGAGGGTTATGAGAGAGGCGGGAGGGAGTCCGAGGGACTTGAAGACTTGTTGCGCATCGACGCGCGGCGCCGGCGAGGAGACGACCAATGGGGCGTATCGGAGTGTCCGCGGAGAGAAATAGGTAGTTTTCAGTCGGATGGCAGAGGATCTTTTGGTGTTTGATGCCACAGAAATTGCGAGGTGAGAGTTGGGAGAGAGAAAGGCGGATCAGTGACTGTGTGATACGTTACGCGTGATACCCGACCTGCCTCATGCGGTTTGCGTCCAACTCCCGCGCCAAGACAACCGCGACGCCTAGGACGATTCGGCGAGCTAGCTGCCGCCATCAATAGTGAATAACAGGACTCCGCCTCCCCTCGCCTCTTGTGATAGTACTTGGACCGGCAACCTGGCACTTCTTGCTTCCTTCACTGCTTGCGCGCGCTCCGCCGTTCTTCCACGACGCCTCCGCCTCGTTGAGACTATCGCCGGACTCTCCTCTTGACCGACGGACACCAGAGCCGCGTGTCCCTGCGCCCACCGACGCCGAAATCCTGATACGCAGCCACGCCTCGCCGATCGAGCAAAGACAACGAAATTTGCATCTTTTACACGACGAACTCCACGACGAGCCTGCCCCGCGACCTATGTACATCACGTCGCGTCCCCGCTCCTGCCCCAGAAGCCTCCCACCCAGCTTCGGCGATACAAGCCATTTACGCAAACGGCACTCCCGCCGCTTACGTCCGATGCCCTCGGTACGAACCTGCCAGAACATAGTGCGTGCCACACATATCCACGTGCGAGACTCGCTGACCATGCTGTAGATTGACGCGCTCCTTGCGTCGTCATCGCACCTCTGCCATCCGACCTGCGACATCGGCAACATCCGCATTCACGCGACCGCAGCATCGTACGACAGCATCAATGCTGCCGCCCCCGCACGCGTCCGCCCCAGGCCCTCGAGCTACATACACGCGCCTGGCGTACGCCGCTGCCGCGATCTTGTGCCAGCAGCTGTATTATCTACGACCTCTACCCCACGACATCCACATCGTCGCGCACAGATCTCCACCCTGAATCCTACATACTATGGCTTCACCTGCGCGTCGCGCTATCCGCATTCCCCGACTTCTCGCGCCCCCACCTCAATCTTCGAGCCCTCCGTGCATGACTGCAGGGCGCGCATTTCCCTCTCATCTTCAGATGTCGCTTGGGCGCGGGGATGAGCGCGCGAATGGCGCGGAGAGATCGTCTATCGCCTCATGCCCACTCGCCCGTCCTTCCGTATGTCCGCGGTACGGTGGGGCAGATCTGGGCTGAAGATGGGGATGACAGAGACGATGCGCGCTACGCCGTCGCGGGTAACGACGGGGAAGACTGCGACGGTGCCACCCCGACGTGCCACTCCGCACGATGGCCCCGACGCGCCCTCGCCCGCGATACGAGTACAGGCACTGGCCACCGTCCGCGCTCGCGCCCGCCTGCGAGGCGACTCCCGCGAGCACGAATCGCGTCGAGGGCGGGGGCGGTGCAGCGTATTTGGGCGGTGATGGTGCGCGTGTGCGTGCGCGTGAGATTCGTTAGACCAGGGGCGGATGGGGATTGCAAGGTGGGGGGGACGGTGGAGTGGAAAGAGGAGGAATGGGCGCACGGAAAGGGTTGTTACGTATGTACCTCCTCTCCTTCACTCGTGACTGGGTTGCTGACGCGCTCCATGGCCATTCTTGTAGCTCTCCGCGCACCCCCTGCTGACGAATCCCCCACACGCAGCGCGCCACCGACGCCGGGCACGGAAACATATATTCAAGTTGGCAAATTTTGCAGGGAGAGAAGGGCGCCGTGGATCGCGGTGGATCATCCTCGCCTTGGATTAGCAAATTAGTGGGGTTTCCGGAGGAGAACGTGGGTTCGACTCCCATCGGCGCCATGCGTTGGACAGAATGTTTTACTCCTACCCTGTGAAGTTCGATTCGTGCAGTTAACAAGGTTCCTGGAGACAGAGAGAAGCCGCCATGGATCTCTACGCTGGTCAATCGTAAGGGTTGAACTGCCTGGGAAGAGTTGAGTTCGCCTCCCACCCGGAAGTATATGGATACAGGTGCTCTGCCTTGGACTGGGGGAGTTAGTAGTGCGCATGTGTGTTAACACATTGAGCTTCGGGTTATTGATTGAGTGCACGCGGGTTCATGGGCTGTTGTATGCCCGGTTTGGTTAGAGGCATATTATGTCGCGGAAAGGGAGAACGATGAGGCCGCAGCCACGCCTAAACGTGGGATCGCTTGGAAGAAATCGAGAGAGATTCATTCGCCGCGTATGTAAAAAAAAAGGAGTGATGCGTGAAATAATCGATTGAGATTCTATACTGTACAATAGCGTCAGAGGCCTAGGTGGAAGTCCGGGCCGTGGGGGAAAAGGGACGGTAAAAGCCCCGAACATGGTTCAAGCCCGAATCGAACGGGCGACTCCTGCTGATCAGATCTTGACAAGCATAAGTAGTGCAGGTGCCAGTCGGTCCGCCTTTGAACCCTGTTAGGGACGTGTGGCAGATGAATCCGTGGTAGAGGAAACTAGCGATTCGGGGAGACTGAATTTGAGGCTACCATCGCGGTGGAGCTTAGATTCAGTTCACGTACAGGTTAGATATCAACTGAACGAGAATGTGAAAACAATGTTGAAACGTTGAGACGGACGGAGTCACGGAACTACTATTTTCGACCAGTTAGTTGGCCACCTAAGCATTTGTGCCTGGCTCTCCGTCGTTCCACTGACTCAATCCAATCCCCGCTATCTCAGAACGAAGGCATGCATCCTAAGAATTATTCCAGACCACCAGTTCTAATACATTTGGACATTTGAGTTCCCGGTGAATTTTGTTTCATCGGCAGTCCAACATGACCAAATAACAGGCTAGTTGGCCACCCCGCTAAATAATGGCCTGAGCTCTCAAATGGCCGCCACTTGCACTCTAAATCATAGAGGGAGATCATATTGACTATTTCACATAGTTTGTGGTGTATACTGTACCGCCGTGTATGGAGGCAACTGCCAGGGAAGCGTTACGCCGGCCAATTTGGGAAAGTTAGCAACCGGGCCTGCGTTAGGCGTTACGGGTGTCAAATTAGGCAACTTTCGGCCGGCCACCGCTACCCAGCCACAGTTCGGGTCTCCTGCTTCACTTGCGTTATAAAAGATGCCCTCGGTCTCGACATTCCCACTGCTAATCTACCCGGAACCGACATCTTCTGTGTCTCGTCTGGTGCAGTGCAGCAGGCCGAAGGTGTGCTACAGGGTGGTGGAGATCCTGAAAACATATGGGCGTACAGCGATAATGGTACACCGTGGAGCACAGGAAATTTGGTCGGGGAGCCCTCGGCTGCGTTGTAGATAGCAAACTGTGATTTTTTGGTGTTTTTTGGCGCCGTTTTTACGGAGAAAAAAATGATTTTTTATTCCTGATTTTTCTTAGCAACTAGCCCTCCGTTACGCGTTACGCCGGGGAAATTAGGCAACTTTTGGGGCCTCCGTTACGCGTTACGGTTGCCTCCATACACGGCGGTACAGTATATGAAGCATATGAGAGGTCAGAAAATCTGGTGCCGACCTATACGAAACCGCAAAATCCGGGTCGTAAAATCAACCAGCGCCATACATGTACAAAAACACCTGGATGTTCCAGATTGAGATCCACATTGCTTAATGGGAAGTATTAGAATGTACCTGAGCACCTACCTCTATTCCAAGATGGGGGCAGCTCCTCCAAAAAATCCGGTTATTATGGAGACCGAAATTGGGTGGTTTGAGATAATGACCTGCAGAGCTATCCGAGGTGGATGGATGAAATTTTGAAATACCTCTTAGCATGTAGGATCGGATATTAGAAACTCATGTGTCAGATCCCAGACCGATAGCATGGCAGTATCGTGTACCGCGACAGTGGCCAACATGGCCGAGCCAAAAAAGTAGTCGTGCTTTCCTGACTGTGTCAAGGAGACTAGTGCTGACCATTGCGATCCATTGGCATCAGATAAAGAGGCTCAGCATCGGGGGAACAGAACGAGTGCCAAAAGTCGTGGATCGACAAAGAAATAGTGGAGAAATGGCCACGGTAAATAAGGCGAGTGGTCCGATCACAGGAAATGATGTTCACACGCTTCGGATTCTGATCCTCGATGTCATAACTTTCGATCAACCCATCACTTTCGGCCCAATTTTGGTCTGAACCTGCGTTGGAGTTCGTACTTGGTTCCGTCATAACACCCAACCTGAAGTATCACCCCCTGCCCTTCTAGACTGCAAGTGGCCAACTAGCTGGGGTGGCCAACTAGGTGGTCTACAATAGTATAACCGTTATGTTCTGGTCAATGAAATCGATGCTGTTCACATTGCTCGGAGGCTTTCGAAGTCTCATCTTACCACAACCAGTCTTTTATTCATCGGGATGAAAGTAATCCCACCCCATGCCCGATATGGCGGACCTCTAGATCTTGAGATTACACGGAGTTGAGCCCTGCGTCTGCCAACACAGTGATGTTTTGAGTGATTGAACGATAATCTCTGCGCTTCAACAATAATGAACATGATTTTTTTTGAATCCAATTCGAATTATCAATGCGAATCCCAGAATTCTACCCGGTGACTTAATTGGAGGATATACAAAACTCGGTACGCACGTGCATTCAAGAACCTGTCACATTTGAAGCCGGCAGGGTACATTTGCGGCGTGCGCAAAGGCGGCACTTTCGAAAAGTGCGTCAAACGGGACCTGAACAGCTCGAGATCTTCTGCCGCCACTAGCGCCCAGTTCGTCTTATTCCGAGTCTGTAATCCCGACCGACCTAACCTGCAAATCCAGGATTTCGGCTAAAGTGGTTGCTGACCAGAAGGTCTGTCTCTCAGCTTGTTATACCCACCGCTTCTGAAGCCGAATAAAAAATACACCTTCGAGAGCTGTATCAATACCCTCCTTAATACCATTGTGCAAGCCTACCAAGTCTCCCTTCCTACTATTACCGCAACTGGTGCGCTCCGTCTCTTCCGAATTATTTTCGAGCAGGTATTTCAAAATTTCATCCATCCACCTCGGATAGCTCTGCAGGTCATTATCTCAAACCACCCGATTTCGGTCTCCATAATAACCGGATTTTTTGGAGGAGCTGCCCCCATCTTGGAATAGAGGTGGGTGCTCAGGTACATTCTAATACTTCCCATTAAGCAATGTGGATCTCAATCTGGAACATCCAGGTGTTTTTGTACATGTATGACGCTGGTTGATTTTACGACCCGGATTTTGCGGTTTCGTATAGGTCGGCACCAGATTTTCTGACCTCTCATATGCTTCATATATACACCACAAACTATGTGAAATAGTCAATATGATCTCCCTCTATGATTTAGAGTGCAAGTGGCGGCCATTTGAGAGCTCAGGCCATTATTTAGCGGGGTGGCCAACTAGCCTGTTATTTGGTCATGTTGGACTGCCGATGAAACAAAATTCACCGGGAACTCAAATGTCCAAATGTATTAGAACTGGTGGTCTGGAATAATTCTTAGGATGCATGCCTTCGTTCTGAGATAGCGGGGATTGGATTGAGTCAGTGGAACGACGGAGAGCCAGGCACAAATGCTTAGGTGGCCAACTAACTGGTCGAAAATAGTATGTACACCCAGCAACGTGATCGGTTAACCCATTCCGAAGCTTGGAATTGAATTCTTTCGACTCTCTCGCGTCAGGCGCTGCAACCTGTGCCCTCAAAGCTGGTGGTGTCTTGAGTCCTCTGATACTCCCCATGCTTTAAAATGAACGACATTGCTCACAGTGCTCTCCGTCGGACAAATGACTGGTAGTATTCCTTACTCCCCTTGTGAGTATGAGTCGGTTTGTTTCCGGCGGAGAAACTGGAAACCTCCCATTTCCGCTGAGTTCAAATCTCGTCCCTTGTCCCTTGGGCCATCGCCGTGCTTGAGCGACGGGGAACACGTCAGCTTAGCCAAGCCAATCTCCTCAATTCAAATTCCAAGCACTGTTACGTTTTGTAATTCAATCCTACTTCAATGCTTGGTAGCGTCGGCCTGGCTTGTCTTGATCAGTTTCTAGTAGTGTGGTTGGAGAAGGATAGGTTGGATGTCCTTCCGATAATTCTGTGCTTGCTTCCTTTTGTCTGGCGAGCCTGGCTACAAGTTCAAGATCTGGGTTCGTCGTCTGTCGATTGGTATCATCGCGGCGCTCCGCGAACGTCGGTCGGGGTAACGTCAAGCCCTCACCCACCTGGTGGATTCAAGCATCTTCTCATACTCTGGCCCGCTCTTGGGATCGAGGCCTGACAAGCGGCCGCGGCCCACCTTGCCATTCCCCAACAGCCAAGCGAACCCGTTACCCCTGTGCCGTATTCCTCCCTTCCTTTACCCGAGTCTATTCAAATTATTTGCCGCCGGGACGTAATGCGCGTGTACTGACTCCGGGTGTTTCACTTGGTGGTCCCGTTCCTCGGCCAACTCATTCCAGATTCTAGGTATATAAAGGCCACAAAAAACGAAGACCAGTATCTACTCCAACATGCTCCGAACCCTCTTCTCTACCACCCTTCTTGCAATCCTTCTTCTCGGGCAGGGAGCCATCAGCGCTCCTCAGGTATCCCCTTGTGTGTCTACCCTTTTGGCCTTCGACCCATAACTGACAATCTGTTACCAGGCGGAGAAGCTGAGGTACGTATAATATTGTATACTGTTGTATCCCTGGCTCTTATGCTGATTCCCTTTGGCATTGTCTCAGGACCCGCCTTGTACGTCGCGCCACCCTCAGAAGTTGGTATCTTGTACAACACTCACTCTCTCGCAGGCCCAGCGGGACAATCTTGCTGTGTGGAAGTGGTTGGCCTCCCTGCCGGAGTGTAAGCCTATATACAAATTCTTTGTGCGTTGACTGATGTGGCCGGTAGTTGTGGAGAGATATGCGCGTTGGATTTGGGACCCGTGGCGGCCGCGGACATTCCATGTCAGTTCAAACTTCTGACTGTTGTTCGCATAAAAAACTGAGCCGACTGAACTCTCGTCCCAGGTGGAGAACCAGAGGTACGTTTATGTCCTCCATATCTGTGACCATTGTGTTAACCGGCCTACTGCAGGACCCGCCTTGTGTGTTGGAGATAATTCACATCTATGTTGCATCACGCTGACCCCGTCGTAGGCCCCGAAGGACAGTCGTGCTGCGTTAAACAATTGGGCCTTCCCGCCGGCGTGTGAGCGTTTTCCATTCTTTTTGGCTTTCACCAGATTCCACTGACATCGTCGGCAGGTGCGGGGAGGTATGCGCGTTCTGAGATGATTGAATGTGCACGGGTACGGTCATCACCCAAGCTGGTTCAAATTGTCACCGCTTCCCGAATAAATTCTTTGATATTTCGCCAATGCTAGATCAAAATATGTTCAAGAGTAGATCGCCTGTATGCTCAAATTCAGACTAGGCCGATACCGAGGTTCGCTTTGTTCTAAAATATTGTAAAACTACGCAACACTTTGCGTACGCTCGCCCAGGTAAATGGATGAAGGAGCATTCTTATGCAACTTGTACTCCACTCCCATCTGAGCAGGAATGGGAGCCTCTGTCTGAACTGAAAATGAGCCTAAGTTCTTCCTGGCTGCTAGGCCGTGTACCGTTTTCCGGTCCAAAAGTGTGTTATTCTCGGACGGTTTTCTGATCCCCTCGTCGGACATCCGAGAAAAACGAAAACCGGAGACAATAAGCCGAGAGCCGGCGCGGAAGAGGGCCCGCAGGTAGTGCTTGAACCAGAGGTTTACACGATTAATCAATTGTTAGCGCTCGTTGAATGCATGCCAGGAGAAAGGGGGAGTAGGAGAAGGGGCGGCCAGCGAAAATAGGATTGCTCTCGGATCCGATAGGCATGCCGAACGGAATCAAATGATGCGCGGGGTAAAGGTATGAAGTGGCCGTAGCTGGCGGGGATCAGCAGACCCCGTCAAGCCCTTGCAAACGGAGCACTGTATGCAAGCGGAGCGAACCTGCGCGTTCGTGTACTGCGCAACCAATGTACAGCCGCCCCACATCAAACGAACGCAGGAACGACAGAATTCGATCGCGAAAAAAGGGAGAAAACGGGAGGAGGATTACGGCGCAGCTAGAATTAAAGTGGAACGCGCGCCGGCAGGCGGCACGGAGGGGGTCCACGGTGTAAACGTTGCGGGCGGTGGATTAAGGACCGGAGAACACCATGTGATATAAAGCAGGAGGAACATGAGACGCACCAAACACTGCACCAATATTATTAACCATCATCCGTTCAATTGGGGGCCGGGTGGGGCGCCCGGTAACCTTTCCCTTCCGCCCGCCCGCCCGTCCACCCGGAAATTGAAGGCCCCCGTTCAACGAATGTCACCCACCCGCACCATCCACGCCCGCCCAACTCCGCCGCACCGCCTCCGACTTGACTCGACTCCGGGGGTCGCGGCATATCGTGCGCGTGAAGCTCGTGGGGCTCGCGTGCTGCGCCGAGTGCATCGTATCGCGGGTGAGGACGCGTCGTTCGCGTGGTGCGGGGGTGTATGTCGTCGTGCGTGAGCGTCCGCGGGCGAGCTCGTTGAGTGAGGTCGCAATATGAATCGTCGGAGTGTGTTCGCGGTGGCGCGCTGCAGTGGGGGATTCTCCGACATCGGGGGATCTACACGAATGGAGCGCGTCAGTCGCCCAGCTGCGAGAAAGAGAGGGAGATAAGAACGTACGCAGCGCCCCGCTCCATCCGCCCATGCCTCTCCTCTCATCCCGTCCTGCATTACCCAACCTCCTCCTGATCCCTACCCCCGTATCCCTATACCACCGCCCAGCTTGCGCAGGACGGGCGTCGTGTCATATCGTGGAGGGGGGGGGGGGAGGGGGGCGTTCGCATCGCACCCGCGCGTGGGCGGGTGCATCGTGCGTCGTGCGCGGCGAGCTCGAGCTCATTGCGGCCTCGGTACCACTCGTCGTGTACGTCGGTCGCGAGCAACTATGTGCGGCGCGTCAGCCGCCCAGCCGCGGGGGACGGAGATAAACATACGTAGCGCCCTCATTCCTCCTCCCCCAAACACTCCCTCAGACTCAGACCCGTCCGTGCTGTACTTCCACTGAGTCGCGTACTCCCAAATCCGCCGCACAGTCGTCGCACCACCGTCACGCCGTGGTCAGACGCGTCGTCGGGCGTTGTGCGGGTGGGCGCGCGGGTTTCGTGGTCATCCCTGTCGCTGTCCGTGGATGGTGCGGTGCTCGCCTACGCGGAGCCCGGGTCCCGGGTCCTGGGTTTCGTGTTCCTCTATGCACGCGCGGTCGTCCCCTTCCTCTCCACCCCGCTTTCCTTCCCCACCGCACCCCCCGACGCACGGAAGAACGCGCGGTCGAGCGGCGAGGCTTTCCTCCACTGACTGTACATGGTCTCCCCGCGTCCTCGTCTGTCACGCCGGTGAGCGGAGTTTGCAGCCGAGGGGGGGATGCTTTCCCGGGAATGGATTGAAGGGGCGAATCCCGAAGGACGCGACGCGAGGGTGTAGCATGTAGAAAGCAAGCCAGATCCTTTGCGGGCGTGCACGAGTCGAGGGGCGCAGCCGGCGCGGACGATCACGCGGATGTGTCGAATATCGTGGCGGGGCGCAGCGGACTGTGCGGAGGTAGGGGTCGTGTGTACGGTAGAGGTGTTGGCGGCATGCATAAGGAACGCGTGGATCGAGAGCCTGGGACGGCATCGATGATATCGCAGATGCTGATGCTGTCGCGCGCAAGGAGGGCGCCAATCTACACCCTGGTCAGCGAGTCTCGCGCGGGGATATGTGTGGTACACACTAGATTCTGGGAGACTCGTATCTGAGGACATCGGACGGAAGTGGAAGCCAGGTGGGCGGCGTCAGAGAAAACCAGAGACGGGGACGTGCGTGATGCACGTAGGTCGTGAGGCGGGCTCGTCGTGTGGAATGGTGCGGATGTCGTCAAGGGTGGTGCTCGATCGGCGTGGGATGACGAGAATCGGCGGGGTATCGGGATTACGACGGGGTGAGTATTGGGCGCAGGCACACACGGGTCCGGTGTACTTCAACGTTGGCGTGGATCTTGACGAGGCGTATCGTGGAAGAACGGCGGGGCGTGCGCAAGCAGGGAAGGAAGCAGGGAGTGCCATGTTGCCAGTCAAAGTACTATGCCAAGAAGCAAGGGGAGGCCGAGTCCTGTTATTCACGAGCAATGGCGGCAGCTAGCTCGCCGAGGCGTCCTAGGCGTCGTGGTCGTCTTGTCGCGGGAGTTGGACGCAACAAGTCGGGTATCACGCGTAACGCACCACACAGTCACTGATCCGCCTTTCTCTCCCAGCTCCCACCTCGCATTGCTCGCAATTTCTGTGGCGTCAAACACCAAAAGATCCTCTGCCATCCGACTGGAAATTACCCGTTCCTCTCCGCGGACACTCCGACTAGCCCCTTTGGTCGTCTCCTCGCCGGCGCCGCGCGTCGATACGCAACAGGTCTTCAAGTCCGGATTCCGAGGATTCCCTCCCGCCTCTCTTATAACCCTCGCCCCATGCTCCTACTAGTACGATTTAAACGCGGAATGGTCCGCGTCTGCGCTCCATATATGCTTAGCGAAGCGCTACCGCAGGACCCGCCCGTTCGACTCGGGCTGAACCCATGATGATGGAATCGAAATTATGTTTTTTCCTCTGTTCCCTCTCTGGTAAATTCAGCACGCAAAACCACCCTGCCCGCGCAAGTCTCAGTCTGGATCGATCATCCCACATGTGACTCGCCGCTCCTTATTAATCGTTCTGCATCCCGGTTTCTGCGCGATCTCGGGCGCACCACCCGTAGTACCAAACAGGGACACAGCTTGGATGTTAGTTCGGCAACGACAAAGGAGGACGAAGTACGGTGAGGATGAGCTGACCAAGCAGTGGAGAATTCCGGAGGATATCGCGTCATTTGTAGCGTCATTTGCAGCGTCATTACTTGCCAGCAATTTGATTTTGTGCGTCTCTGCCGGATTTGGATGTTAAGCCAGCCGAAGCCGAGGTGGCTCGGCTCCGCCTAATTAGGCAAGGGCTTGGAAGCCATCAAAAGCCGAGCCGAGCCAGCCATAGCCGAGCCGCGGCAACACTATATACGCGAAACTATTCGGGCAATCGCAATTTTCGGCCAAAGTTGTTGGGATACCCGGGAACGGTGAAAGACAGGGGTCCTCCCGAAGGTACTGGGTGCTGGCAGAGTTTTCAGAGTTAGCGCTAGACCGACCACCGACCACCCGAATGGCAGCTTTCCTGGTGCGGGCATCGCGTCCGAGAAGCCTCCGGTGATAAGTGTCGTCCCGGGCAGCGAATTGGGTATAAATGGAGTTAATCGCATCCCCACAATTGGGACCTCGGAGTCCGGACTCAGCTCCCCGCAGAAGTATGCTGGCCGTAACCGTAAGAGACAGCTTTACGGTACCCGTCCCACGGTTCCCGTACCGCCCTGCCGACCCCTTTTCTTGATTTTCGACGGTACGGTTCAGGCCGTCCCGTACGCCGTCTTGCCGAACGTACGGCCGTACCATAAATGCCACCAATTTTGACCAGTTTTCCCTCGCCGAGGTTGCAAAAATTGTTGAAAATTTGGACCTGCGGATAGGGATGGGCCGGTGAGTTTCTTTCAGGCTCAAAGATGAATCCCAGGATTGATATTACAACCTCTCAGTGTCGTCGCATTCAGCACAGTGGAGGTCTGCTTCCTGGAAAATGATTGGAATTGACAAAACACAAGAGAACAGTTTCTGTTGCAAACCACAGTATTAAATTTAGATTTTTTTCGAGTCCAATTGGTGCCCGATAAGGACTGAATTCGGTGGAATATTCCCGTAAGCGGCCGTACCCGTACCGTCCCGTCGAGCCATTATATCTCGAGAGTACGGGACGCCATATGGTATGGGTTAGTTAGCACCAGTACGGCCGTCAAATGTACGGCCGGGTGCCGCCTCATCTACAATTCAGGATGTTAGGAGGACACCACTGGCATATCACATGCGCCATGCCTCATAAAAACCCCTGTCGACCTACTGCAGTTCTATGTATGGGTAGATGCTCTGGGCTGTACAGATCATCAAACTGTTGTGACTCCAGAGAAAGTCTCTGAATCATGATTAAGTTCTCCCCTTCAAGCTCCTTTCGAAACCGGCGGCAACAGACGGCATGAATGGCACAGCATGATAATTATAAAGAGGTTAGAACACGAACTAGAGCGACAAGAAACCGGTAGCCTTTCCTTCACGACTCACTATACCATCTTCCCTCTAGCCACTCGTTCACGCACCTGCCGGATTCTCAAGATGCCGTCGGCTCTCCTCGATGTTGGACCCCTGTATGCTGTCTTATACTCTATCCCAGGACATTTCTGAGCTAGGATCTCCACAGCATTGGACCATTAGTACGAAACATCGTCTCTTGAGAACCATGGCTAACTCGGATTCTAGTACATAGGAAGCTTTCTTAATTGGATGTTTATGGGGATGCTGGTCATGCAATACTGTAAGTACTGAGCGACGAGAAACCATAATCATTGATATTTATTATCACCGCCAGACACTTACTATCAAACATTTCCAACCGACCAACTCTTTCTCCGAATCCTGGGTAATCTTCTATTTTCCTTACGCGGGTGCAGCGCTCAACCAGGATGATTCAAGTTAATGCGACATTCATCCTCGATGCCGCCCAGACCGTCATCTCGACCCACTTCGGCTGGTTCTTCATCATCGCAACTTGGGGGAACCCGGCCGACTTCAGTATCGTCCCATGGAGTGCCTCCATGATTCCAATCCTCTGTGGTATTGGTCAGTATCACGCATCAAACACTAGTGCGGGTACTTATTCAATGGTCATCTAGTTACTGCCATAGTTCAGATGTTTTATGCATGGTGCGCATGCATAGATGATCCAATGTGCAATACTGATAGGCCCTCAGGCGCATATGGGTCCTCGCACCAAACAACTTCCTCAAAGCTACGGCTGTTTTGATTGTTCTCGTTCGTCCATTCATTCGACTCGAGTTCTTTTATTGAGACGTGATGTTTATTAGCTCGCATTCACTCAAGGCACCGCTGCGATAGTAGCGGGGGGCTTGGTGAGCCAGTCCGTCCCTGTTTGATGTCTCATGCTCATTCTCCTGTAGGTGCTTCACACCCCCATGCAGGAAGAGTTGGCACAGGTGCATCCTGAGGTTACGGTACGCAGATTCCGAATGCGAACTTGGGATGAAAATGACTCACTCATTTATAGCTCTGGCTTTCAACGAGTTTCACTGTCGACGTCATTATTACTGCATCCATGACCTTCATTGTGCGTCTGTTCTAAGAACCGCATGTAAATGCCTCTCACAGAAGATATTAGTTAACACGGGCCAAACAAAAATCGGCTTGGAGTCCCACAGAAACGATGCTGACTGCACTGATTCATCGTGTCGTACAAACTGGCGCTGCCTCCGCGATTTGCGCAGCCATTGATTTGGCGATGTTCGTCGGCTACCCAGCCACAAACAATCATTTTGCACCGTGAGTGAACGAGCCACGATCCATCGCGCCCATTGAAAATGACGTGTGCTCTCTCTGTAGTGCATATATTTTGGGCAAAGTGTGCGTCGACACGTGCAATGGACTAACATGCGATGCTCACCAGCACATATCAGGTACACAAACAGCCTGATGCTGACACTGAACCTGCGCCGCCCGACCGCTGCGACAAGCAAAAATCATTCAAGGGCCGAAAGCGGGGTGGCTTCCTTCAGAATGGACGAGAGCCGTGTGCGTGTCACTCGAGCTCTCGACGTGGAGGCATCTCCCGCTGTAGGTTGGAACCAAAAGGTAGGGTTCATGCATTTCGTATCGTCTCGTTTTACTCACATCTTCACAGTGCACTAGCGAATACGTGCCAAATAACGACGGATTTGGAGTCTAGAAGGGGAACATTGCGTGATCTGATACCGGACATTGTCGTTGAAATCAGAGGCTGAGGCTAAAACAGTTGTATAAAGAGAAGACTAGAGAGAGCGGTACAGAGTGAATATCTTCCATCGAGGCCTTTGGTATTTCTTTGACGGGACGGTGACGGGACAGGTTTGCAAGGTGCCGGCCGTTGAAATCACGGCCGTCACCGGATGACGGGTTTCTCCACGGTAAGGACCGGAGTTTGACCTTTCTCCGTGGTGAATGTGGTTGAATCTCTTGTGTTACCCTTGTGTATGGTGGTCTGTAGCGATCTGTATCACTCATGACGGGATTTTCGCTTCTCGAGTGAGTATGGCTCGACCGAGTTCTTCAGTATATATTTCCGCGTATTTTTTTCGACACATTTTCTGTTCAAATTCCGTCAAATTCTTCAACAAGGGAAGTACTGCAACAACTTAAAGATTTCTTTTTTGGCACTCAAGATGAACTTAGAGTGCAGGAGGGCTCGCTAATGCCTGCGAAGATGTAGCATTTTTTCAGCACAGCGGCTCGTCGGGTTCTTGACATGTGTATCCATGTTCACAATTTTTCTTAGGGCAGAAGAAACAAAAATGAGGTCGGCATCAGTGAGACTACCACATTGAGGTGCACTGTCAGAGGGAGTACTATGATAGTAACCGCAACCTGCGGCGGCCTGCCTCGGGTATCCTCGAACAGCGTTTTACGGAGCTACCTCTGGGTTTGACCACCGACTACCTCGGGTTCAGCATGCTAGAGCATGCTATCCATGAATCTCTCGGCGCAGCGAAAACACTTCCGAACATTCTGCCGATCTGAACTTCAGCCTCTCAGCCAGCACGGTGGTGATCAAATAATCTTACCGCGGGAAAATGGACCTAGAACTTGGGGATCTAAGTACCGTGGGAAACTTTTACCTCAAGAAAAAATAAGATAATATTAATTCCCGGCTTTCTCCCCGACAAAGGGGGACTTTCACTGCAGGCAAGTCCAGGTAAAGAGTTCAACTTTTTCCATGATTTTTTCCGCCGGAAAAAAGGCAGTTGTTTCCTGCAGGAAGGATCCCAGCGCGGGAAGGTAGGGCTTATGGACGATGGGCATACGTCACGTATTTTACCAAGCTTTTGGACAAAAATCTTAATACCATTACTATCATGCGCCGGGAACCTGGGCACCTTGAGGTCTGGCGGCCCTGTCTCCGGGCTGAGAGTTGATAATAATGCACAGGGAACCCATGTTGTCCATTTGGAACATTAAAATGCTACATGGGACATACAAAAGTGGTAGAATAGAGTGAGGGTGAGGAGCCTTGCACCCAGGTGAGTGAATACCGTTAATCAAACGAGTTCCGCGCAGGAGCGAGAGGGGATATATGAACAAAATAAGCTCCAGAAAGCTTCATAGGAAGTAGATGAACGTACCTGAACCGGTCGCACCACTCCGGGGTGTCGCTGCTGAGAACCCGACATTTGGGTTGTCGGCATCATGAAAATCGGCATTTTGCTGTAAGCGACGCCAATGCAAAGGCGTTAAAATCGATGAAATACCACAATACCAATTAAAGTGAGGTATCAACCACACTAAAGCTCCTTTGAACACCGCGGAGTGGTAGCATTGCCCAACGAAGCGGTGCGAGGCTCGCAAAATCGATCGTATACGAGTGATTTCGCGCTGACAGTGGAAGTTCTTAGCTGAATAGCTACTGTAAAAGTGATTGCAGTGCTTAGGTGAGTGGATGAATGGAAAGCAAGGTATCGGTAGTGTTGAACGAGCAGTAGAAGTCACGAATCGGGGAAGAACTGGTAGAGTTATTGAGTGCTCTTGTTGTCGGCCACGGATCAGAATCAAGAAAATCACGAGATCGGTGTTCGGACCGTTTATAAACAGCTCTTAATTTTGGATCACCTCCTCAGAATTTCCCGAAAGTTAGTACAAACCGACTTAGGAGGTCCCTCTACATCCTCCGGGTATAATATTTTGGATCTGACAGTATGCTTCAATGTTATATACAAAGTGCCCAGGTTCCTCGTCTGCCCAGCTTCCCAGCGCGTGATAGTAGATAAATAGAACACGCCGAAAAAAGGACGCAACTTGATGATGCAACAGAAGTTCAGTGATGCGGGTGATGCTTCTACGATGGTTCTGTTAAGTCCACTTTCTGTTTTCTCTCTGAAATATTTACACGGTGTAAAAGTAATCATTTCCGTCCTCCATCTTATGGTCGCAGGTATCGACGTGAAACACCAATTCTATGAATTTTCCGATGATTCAGATTGTAGCCGTCTATTCACTCCACGAGAGATGGTGCTCTGTGTCTCAGCGATGGCAGACGTTGCGGCGGAGGTGATACTCGGGTCGGTGGTCCCGGTGCCATCGAAGATAGCGACGGTCTCCTCCAGGGTGCGGTTATTGGTCTCAATAATGTCTGAAGGCCCGAGAGTCAGGGACAGAGAAGGGTCAGGCAAGGAAAGGGAACGCACAGAAGTAGAGGAAGATACTCTCGAACACGAACCAGACGCAGTACACAATGTAGTACTTCCAGCCAATAGCGTCTGAAAAAGAATGGTCAGTTTGGCAGAAGGGACATTAGTGAAGAGCGTACCAAGAGCGATGGGGTTGATGTATTGATTGAAGACGATGGCGAGCGAGATTGTCAAATTGGAGATGTTGAAGCCCTTCGCACGAATATTATAAGGCAGAATTTCAAGAGTGTATGTGACTGAGCCAGTAAGGTTAGATAGAGCATGCGGGGAGGAGAAAACGAAACGCACCAATGAGAGGCGTGAAAGCAATACTGGGCACCATTAGCATCGGAACCAGCACAAAAAAGAAACGCCTCACGCGTAAGCGGCGGAGTACAGGAAGATGAAGGCGATGACGGCGTGTGCTGCAGACTTATTACCGTTAATGCTAAATCGTGCGGTGCAGATGGTCTGCATCGTGAAGAAAATGCTCATGCCGACGACCGAGGTCATGAAAAGGAGTCTGCGTCCGAAACGTTCGACCATGGAGGACGCGGCGAGCGCCCAGACGAGATTCCAGATTTGTAAGACACCGCTGATGAGTAGCTGAGGGCATTGTTAATGCCTCAAAAAAGGTAAACAGATAGTACTTTTCAGTACCTGAATGGTGGGGTCAGTGACGCCGATGGAAGTAAGAACCTTGTTGAGGTAGTAGGAGACCAGTCCGTTCGCAGACCATTGGGAGAAGAAGGCAATGGCGACGATGATGCGCACCCGCTTGCGGTTGCCTGTGGTGGAGAAGAATGACTTCCACCCGACGTTGGCCGCGACTAAAACATAAATTCAAAATCACAATTTGTCCTCAGGATGCAAGGCATCTTACCTGCGCGGTCGAGCTCAATAGCAGCCTTGATTTCCTCAAACTCGTACTTGACGAGCGGGTCATCCCTGGTGCCCGTCATAATGATCTTGTGCCCAGTACGAGAACAACCCACTCATTGCTATCAGCATGGTAATATGCCAGGGTTTTGAGGGCCTCGGCTCCTTTCCCTTGCTGACCGAGTAACGTGGAGACTCGGGGGCAAAAAGGATGAAAATGACTTGGAAAACAGAAGGGATCGCCTGCAGCAAAGAAGGGATGCGCCAGGCCCATGTGTTATTAATTTTGAAAGTTCCAAAAGTTGCCCACGCAGCACTGTGAAAGCAGTCAGACAACAGTAAACGCCGAAACACAGGTATGCTGACATAATGGCTCCCGAGTACCAGAGAGAATTGTACGCCGAGGTGAGGGCAGCACGGTATTTGGGATAAGAAAGCTCGGTAACCAACATCGGCGCGGCATTAGCTCAAGAATGATACAGTCAAACACGCTGGGCAATAGATAGTTATCCCATCAACTCACCAGCGAAGGTGAGGCCAACACCAACGAGGAAACTAGAGTAGAATTTATTTGTGAGCGGTGTTCGCAGATAAGGTGAAATAAAATAGAAAACAATTACCGAGCACCAATGAACATCCCGACGGACTGGGACGCACTCCGCATGGCGGTCGCGATAACCATAATCAAGGCGCCGAAGAACACCGTTGGCCTGCGACCAATACCGTCCGCCATGTAGGGTGCGAAAGGATAACCAGCTAATGCTCCGATATTCTGTAAATTGGCAGGTGAGCGCCCCACGATTCTGCGCACAAGCGGAACGTACTTGAATGGCATTGAGCAGACCGAGTTTGCCCTTCGTAGGGTGGTCAAAATATTCCTGGAATTGATTGTCATCAAATGGTGAATGGTATGTGGCTGGTCCAAGTCTACCTCCCACTGGGTCAAGAACTGCAGCCCATTCATCATACTTCCATCGTACCCGTTGGTCGACGAGGTGATAAGTCTTGCAGTTGAGGGATGAAGTAACGGCGGTGATTTGCGGCATGTCTACTCACAGCAAGACGATCCAGGCATTGAGAGCAATGAGTCTAAATAATGTGTCGATATAAGATACGAGACAAGGATGCGGAGGAGACCGAGAACGCGCCGTCTGTTGTTATACCACTTCCGGTTGGGGTCCATAAGGCGCGTGTAGGTATTTGTGCCACTCGCAATCGCGACAGGTTCTTCGGCCATTGTGGATAGGAATGACAGCTCGAGTAACTACTAACCGGGGGCGGAAAGGATGCCTGCAGAATCATTTCAAAGCGCGAGGGTTTATGTAGAGCGGTTCAGGTGACAGAGACTCTCATAACCCTACGCCCAAGTTGGAGCGGTTATTGCGGAAATCAGTGATGAAGAGTACGGTATTGCCGTATTTGGGAGCTCAGCGTCTATCCAAAGTTTGAAGTTATTTCTCGACATCTCAGAGACAGGGATAGGTTTAAAAAGCTTTAAACTACATCGAATAAATCTGAGTCCACAGGAGGCAGAGTTGGGAGCATCTCTGCCGCGCCGTTGAGAAGCAAATTTATTGATCCTTTAGTTCAGCATCTTGGGGTGGGATCTTTACAAACCTCACTTGGTAACGACTGCGGAATATCCTCGGCAGATAACAGCATTTAATCGTCTGCTTTCAGGGAGGCTCGTAACGCTTGGTAATGCCTGCGGAATATCTTCGGCAGATAACAGCATCTAACCATCTGATTTCACGGAGGAAAAAGCACGACGGGCTACAAGGGGAGTTCGGAACGGTAATCCCGGACACGCGTTGGCAGGCGGCAAATATGGTTATGTCCTAAGGTTTGGCGCAAATGGTGAAGCTGCGCCGGTTGCCGTGGAACGCCGTACAACGTTCGCGCACTAATTGATAACATCGTTACCTGCCGTTACAATAACGCCGTTTGCCGTTTGAGGTAGGCGGGGTGGATCGGCGGGCCAGGGTGGTTCAAGTTATTTTATTTTTTCTCTTTGGACTTGAACTGACTGAGCCGGAGTTACTGTAACACTAATCTCGGCTCCAGATGTTAGGGCGGTTTCGCGACCGAGGGAATCAGCGGAGGTTGAAATTTGAGGCAGGAAAGTGATGTGAAAACAGCACTTGGCAGTGTTCCTCCATTAAGTTTTCATCAATTTCTGCCTGATAGCTCCAGCAAGATATATCCCTTTCCACGCGAGGAACTGCGCTATAACGTCTGGGAACGAGACTACTATAACATATCCAATTACACAGAGCGTGCCGCTTCATCCACACCAATGGTTGACTTTTCGATTCAAATTTCAACACTCACTACGTTCCGCTGTCGCCTTGACTTGATCCGTCTAGCCGATGACGGCTGTGGGCGGTCGGCTAGACTGGCCTAGCAACCCTGTCTAGCCGAAGTCTAGCCGACCGGCCACAGCCATCATTTGCTAGACGGATCAAGTCTAGCCGACAGCGGAACGTAGTGACTTGTCTCCGATGATCAAAATTCAATATTGTTCAGACTACTTGCTCGGAGGGAGTTCACTTCGACTTCTGTTATTCCGCATCATGACTCAAACTTCAGTTTCGTTCATCAGCCTTTTGCAAAACCAGCCAGGACTCTTGGATTCTGCTATGTTCGTTTACATAAAGTATGAGGAGAATCGACACCGAGTAAGAGAACCACTGCAAAAAAAAAGCCTGAATTTGAATTCTTATGCACTGATCGTTAGTATCCCCATGGCCACGCTGGACGTGATCGATTGCTCGAGCGCATGAACACGTCTGCCATGCTATGAGCTGTCGGAGCCTCAACTTCTCTTACTCTCACTTCACACTCTGCTAGCCAATACGAATGTATTTCAAGTCCAATGAACTTGGTGTGCATCCATGAACCACAGGATTAAGAGTACTTATTGCTGAACCTTTAGGTTTGGCTGCCCTGGGGAAGATCGATTTCGTGCCCTTTTCTGCTATAAGTACAAACAGGTTTTCGTCATAACCAATTTGTCATCTTATACGAAATCGGGAAAGCAAGTGGGCAAAGAGAAAAATAAAGAATCAGATATGCGGATATTTTTTTCAACCTTCTTACTAATTATTGCAGGCATTCTATTCACAGAGGGCACAGAGAACACAAAGACATTTTCACCGTTCAAGTTTGGTTGTTACTCATTTCTGCTTGATGTTCGGGCCAGTATCCGTTGACATCAGAGTATCCGTCGACGTGAAACTTATCCGCAGTGATATATCCGAGTCCCCTGATTTTTGCCAGCGCACAGTGACACGAATCTCTCTTTGTCGGAAAAACCAAATTAGCCTTATAATCTTGGGACATTATATGGCCTTATAACTACATTACAAGGCAATTGTAAGTGCCTCATCAGATTCGTATGTAAATGTAGAATGCCTTATAAGGCCTTATAAGGCCTTATTTGGAATGCCTAAATAATAAGGACATTATAAGGCGTTCCAATATGGTAAACATTTTTCCGACATTTCCTCCCGCATCTCGTCACTTGCTACCTTCTGCAATTTGCCCACATCCACTGGATTCAACGACCGTGCTGCAAGCTCTTCCCTTTCTCTTGACTGGTTCATCAATTTTGGTCTCCGTACTCGCGACTCCCAACTTTCTGGCGTTCTGGTGCTTCCGTCTGTGAAAGATTGAATAATTCAAAAGTAACTACTTATAGCCCAACTTTTGAAACACAAGTAACTTGTTTAATCACGGTGTCATCTCTATGCACTTGAGCCATGTTCCCTCACTCCCCTACGATTTAATGCTTGGTTTGGACTGGCTCGAGCATGTTCAGAACTATGTACCACACCTCACTGTGCATCTCAGTTGTTTTTCACCATCCCAACGCAGTCCCACCTCTCAGGCCGCCGCGGAGTCAGGCGCACCATCGTCGCACGTGGCAGTAGATATACACCGTCCATCCAAACAAGCTACCGCACCCATCATTCAGACTTACCTCAGTCCCCATTCATCGTCGTCGAGTTGCGAAATTAGTTTTCTCCGCAGAGGATAGTACTCTCTGCCTGCCCGTCCATACTGTACCTATCTTTTACCTACCGTCCTTGTGACGATAACTTCATCTTTTATCTCCTAATCGCACAACTTGAATATACTATTACTAATTAAATCTCTCGCTATCAGAGTTAATGGGAAAGGAGAGCAGTATTGGTTTGCTTGCACACCTAAAGGTTCAGCCTCGAAGAGGCCCAATCCAAGTCATGTAATCGTTTATGATCAACCAACATGAGGTTTTCAAAGTGTGGTGAAAAAATGTCCCAATCTAAGATTGCAAATGAAAATAGGGGCTGTGTTATTCTTTATAGTGGCTGTGTTTAAGAAGTTTTAGTGGCTGTCCTTTAACTTGCCTTCATGTTTTGTCAAGGAATAGTGGCTGTACCTTTGCTTCGTAATCATGGGATCATTGCTGGGGCGGGTTCGAACCTCGCCAGGTGTCTTTATTTTAAAAAGGCCTTGTTAGACCTCCGAAAAGTAGAACCTGAATGGCTTTCTAAGAGAACACATATGAAGGCATCCATGTGCGAGTCTTGTTTTCTCTATACATTAAATTTGAATGGTACGTGGGCCCAGCAAAATCATCGCGGACTTGGCACACTGTGTGCTTGATTTAATGGCTAGAAGGTCTACACAGACTCGGAACTTGTCCGTTTATGATGACGAACTGTAATCATCAAAGGGAGGTCATAGCTAGCACTTTTACATCATGACATACCTCACCTATGACCGTAGAGCGGTTGGGGGCTTGATGTGGCTTGCAATCTCTACAACGAAAGTTCAATTATTACTCCCAAATGTGAGCTAAAACTCCGGCAGCAAAAAACTTTAAGGTTTCTACGCTCTTCCAGGTGCTCCATGAGCTACCCTCGTTTACTGAAGACGCATTGGGGTTCATATAGCGCATATAGATAGTTTGGGGTTGCTCCACCAAGAGGTCCCTTCAGTGTGAAACCAATAGGATCCCTTCACCTAGAGCTCGGACAACAAGGATGAACGAAGGTTTTGTCATGGTTTAACAACGGATGATCCTTGTAATTTAAGTTCTTTTCGGGCTCCGCGGTAAAAGAAAGTTACAATCGATCTATGTACTCAGATTGATTCCAGAGCCCTTGGATGAAATGAGATGGCTCAATATTTCTTGGGTGTCCGAGCTCCCGGGGGGATAGCACTTTCCATAATGCTTCTTGGCCGTCTGAGTATAAGCCTCCTTCAAAATATCACACCAGGGCAGGTAGCTACTATCTATGAATCTCCCCCAAAGTTGTGGCATGTTCTCGCCTCTGTTTGATTTACTGGCCGAATACATCAAATTAAAATTATTACAGCCGTTTGCGGACCATAGGGCGCGGGCAGTTTTTTTTTCCATTTTGGGCCTGTTTAGATCATTTTCGACTAGAACACCCGCCCCGGCCTCAAATCGTGTCCGTTTTCTCTGAAGGTTGGACCATTTGATCCGCGCTTGAAATGCGCAGCGGAGAGAACCCTGGATTTGTCTCGAGACCATGCATACTCCATCTCTGGCACCCGGATATCTACTGTCAGCGCACCTTCTGACTAGAACAGCTGCCCCGGGCCCGGATGGGGGCCATTTTCCGTGGAATTTGGACCATTTGATTCATATTTGAAATGCGCAGTGGATGGACACCTCAGATTTTAAACGCGGTGCATAAGCCTATTTCCTGACTCAACAACCAACCTCTCAGCGCATTTTTGGGATAGGACAGCTGCAGAGATGGTTATACTGTCTTGAATCACAAACCTTTTTGATGCGATGAACTGCAGTGTAATCTGCAGCGGATGGCCTCCTAGGATAGTGAATATAGCAGGTATTAGGCCGGGGCGGGTGTTCTAGTTCCGCAAACGGCTGTAAATGGTACGAACCCAGGATTCAGCTAGTCAAATGCTAGCGAAATTAAATGAGACTGTGTAAGGGTCCCAAGCACCAGTATATGCTATGCTTGAAGATCTAGAAATAAGGTTCACACCGGAAAAAAAAAGTACATAAGTATGAGTTTGCCGGGCCGTGGCGCGGCCATCATTCCCAAGTGAATGAATACAAAAATTTTGTGGGCCGGTCGGTTGGCTGTACAGGTTACTATCCTCCCCTTAGATCTTGGACACTTAGGGAAAACGGTGGATATCTGCTTAGCAAAGGATGCTGAACCCAAGCTGAGGACATAAATTGTCGGGAATCTGTCCTTTACCGCGGTTCCACATTTTAATTCTCGAGAAACGGACAAGAATTGAACAAACGGCGTCGCTGTCAAGTGTCCGAATTCTAGGTAAAACTTCAAACTCTGATCGCCGGCCTCGTTTTGGAACCTCCGTTCCGCGTAGCAGCTCGAAACCTCGTATGAAGAATCTTACATATATAACATATGTTTAGTACCCAGAAAAAGTCCAGCTAAGTCTTGGAAGGGTTCGCATGGGATGAAAAATTCTTGACATCAATTGTAGCAGATGAGGACCATGTCAAATATTTGGGTTTTCGTACCTAGGATGTCTAGTACCTAAATTAAGGACTATATGAAGCCTGAAATCGAGGGAAACAGTAGATTATTGAGCAAGAAATGATGATGTGTCCGAGTTCTAGGTTTGTCCGAAACGGTGGGGGATGATAGTACTTCGTCCGCAAAAGGCTAAGTTCAGGTGTCACCTAAGGTGCTCCGCTGCTGAGTTTTAAACGATATTCGGGCACGTTATCCCGAAACTCCGAAACACGGAAAGCGCTAGCGCTCAGACCCGGAGAATGTCAGGCGTGAGGGTGTCGTGGGGAGCGGAATCCTCGTTTTATTTTTGCTTTCCTTTCCCCTTTTCATCTCGGGATGAGGCGGTGGTTGAACGAGCTGAGGCAACAAGTAAAACTGACCTGTCATTGTCATATTCTCTGGGAATGAGTGAGTAGCATTAGCCAGAATCCGAGTTACATCTGTGCGAGAACCACTAGAGGTCATGGGAACAGGATATAGGGTGATCTGCCTTGCAATACCCTTCAGTGCAGCGGTCTGAAGAGGGCCTGAACCAGTGAGAGCTTTAGATCCACTTTTAGGCAGAGTTCTGGCGGTCATTGCATCTCGGCTAGCCTGAGTCTGCAAATCCTGCAATGTCTTGGTTGTTTGGTTAGTCACAGGAAGAAAATTGAGATCCTGTGAAGTGAGAGGCCGGTGAAGCTCCACCGGTGCAGCAGTTAACTGATCTGAAATGGTGGATCAAGAAATCAGAATAAGGATGAAAGTGAGGAGTGTAAATACTCACCTTTCTTCACGCAGATGGCACATTGAGGCCCTTTCAAAAACTTGAACTGTGGGCTATATCCATCACACTGGGGCCAAGTCTTATAAAAACATGATTAGAGAAGCATTGAGGTACAAAGTTAGGACACAGATAACTTCATTTCCTCTGCCCGTGGGGCATTGTTTTTGGTCATATAAAACATGGCACAGAGTCCAGCAAAGCTCTTGTGTTCGAAGAGACCTGCACACGACTCCCCAGGAGCATCAACATTAATGCAGAGTGTTGGATCAACTGGTTCAAGCTCTGGTGTGTCCGCCATAAGACGAACCGGTGGGATGATATATTCAGGCTAGAGAGCACTGATTATACAGCTTCTCTAGTGTCTGAAAAAACACAGCAATTTTTCAAATTGAATTTGCGAAACGTGCAAGGAAGGGTTGCTACAATAGCCGACAATCCATCATCAATTTGTGATGCAGGGACGAAAGTTGAAACGCTCGCACTGGAAGAATTGGAACCCTCATCTGGACCAATGGAGCTCATGAAGCATGAGTCCAGACGTAATGCAGGGTCAAAAATTGAACAG
The DNA here is from genome assembly GCA_029378255.1 of Mycena rosella. NCBI lineage: Eukaryota > Fungi > Basidiomycota > Agaricomycetes > Agaricales > Mycenaceae > Mycena > Mycena rosella. The sequence continues at coordinate 97,833 of JARKIE010000260.1, forward strand.
CTTGCACTGAACGGGTTGAATCCCTCTCCTGAACACAGCATCTGCACCAGCGGAGCTCATGAGGCAGGAGTCCAGACATAATTCAGGGACGAAATTTGAACAGCTGGCACGAAACCTGGTTCATTGAGTGCATGGGTGGAGTAATGACTCCAAATAGCTCAGCCAATGTCGAACTCAGAATTCCTGACAAGTGTTCAATAGCCCAGCCAGATGGTCAATAAGATTGGTGCCAACGGACACTATAATGGAACTCGTGAGTTTCAGCACCATCCCATTTTCCAATGAAGTAAGGACAATAAATTATTAGGTCCTCCCGATGCAGTTTTGGGTCTCGCCTTGCATGAGTATTCTCGCAAGAGCTTGACTCTCAACCAGCGTCTTGAGTATTTGCTCAAAGATTTTGAATACAAGATTGGGTGCATGTTCAAATTGTGCTGTGATTAAAATTCTTTGACTGCATTCATTTAGATTATCTTCGTTGAAGAAACTCAACCGTCGATTTAGCGTTCCAACTGTCAAAAACCACCTCCTGAGCACATTGCTTCGATTTTCGTTGCAATGGCCTTAGAACGGTTCAGAATAAGATATCTCTTCAGGATGGAACAAAGATTCCCCTTAGAATCACCCTCTGACATGTCGAGTGGCGAAAGAGAAAATTGCAGTCACTCCGGTTACAAGACTGATGGAAATAGGACGCGTCGTGCGACGCGTCAGAGGGTGATTCTAAAGAATTCAAACATGTAGATGTGATTTTTAAATGACAGACTGAGCCCTGGACACAGTTCACAGTCACAACTTGCCTGGTGAACTTGTTCTTTTGTCAGGAATATCTTCTAAGTATCACCACTATGACAACACAAATTTACATAGTAATACCTGCTATATTCACTATCCTAGGAGGCCATCCGCTGCAGATTACACTGAAGTTCATTGTATCAAAAAGGTTTGTGATTCAAGACAGTATAACCATCTCTGCAGCTGTCCTATCCCAAAAATGCGGTGAGAGGTTGGTTGTTGAGTCAGGAAATAGGCTTATGCACCGCATTTAAAATCTGAGGCTTCCATCCGCTGCGCATTTCAAATACGAATCAAATAGTCCAACTTCCATGGAAAATGGCCCCCATCCGGGCCCGGGGCAGCTGTTCTAGTCAGAAGGTGCGCTGACAGTAGATATCCGGGTGCCAGAGATGGAGTATGCATGGTCTCGAGACAAATCCAGGGTTCTCTCCGCTGCGCACTTCAAGCGCGGATCGAATGGTCCAACTTTCAGAGAAAACGGACACGATTTGAGGCCGGGGCGGGTGTTCTAGTCGAAAATGATCTAAACAGGCCCAAAATGGAAAAAAAAACTGCCCGCGCCCTATGTTCCGCAAACGGCTGTAAGCGCGGCATGGGACTCCGGAGCAGAATTTATACGAGCATCAGAGGTGTACATCCCCGGCCGCCTACGAAGACGCAGAATCCGGAATCTGGGATGCAGAAAAGGGGGTTGATATTTGGCAGGCAGGTGGGTGTGATTTCGCCGTTCGGGCAGGGAAAGGCGAGAAAAAGGGCCTGGGCGGAATTCACATGATTCAAGCCCGAGTCGAACGGGCAGCTCCTGCTGGTACGGAGGCATTCTTTTACTCCATCTGTTGCGGGCGCGGCCATTCCGCGGTTGAACCGTTCTAAGCAGCTGTAGATCGATGAATTTACCGAACGGATTGGGTGTTTGGCGCACAGAAAGTAACATTTGTGGACCTGGCTGGATTCAGAACAGAATGCAGAAAATTCGAACCAGGAGATAACAACTTGAGACGTGCGATTTACAAGAGTGTAGCCAGAAAAAAGAAAGAAAACAACTCCAACAAGTCCGATGAAGAGCAGATGAATAACGAGTCGCCGTTTGGACCGTCCTAGTATCAGCATCGAAGCAGGTACTCTGATATATGTAGGTTCTTGCTTCGGCTGCGAGGAAAAAAGGAAAATAGCCGGGAGTGCGAATGGTTCAAGCCCGAGTCGAATGGGCGGGTGCAGCTGGTCGAGACTTTCTAATCTTCATCTATCAATGTATGTGGCGCAGGTGCGGACAGCTCGCGTTTGAACCGTTCTAAGCATCTAGCGATTGTTGAATTTACAAGACTTGCTCGAGAGTGGATGCGGGGAAGAGAACAGTCGGGGGCCCAGATCGGATACATTAGTATTCATATTCGGGTTGATTCCGAGTGCATATGGAGCGCTGGGCGGGAGAAGAAACAGAAGAAGAAAAGACGGGGACGAGAACAGGAACGGGAACGAATAGTGAGCTGGGTCACACCGGCTTTGTTGGTTTATTATTGCGCGCCCGAAGAGAAGGGCGCTGGGCTGCGGGAAGTACAGTGCGTGATCAGTAATCGAGAGGCGTGAATGGTGCTCCGCTTTGAGGGGCACAACTGAGTTATCTGGCAAGGGGGAAACGAGAAGGACTGGGATTAGTCTGGTTATTTGAAGTTAGACAAGGTTACTGACTGGCCAGAAAAAAAGTGTCAGAACGCACAAATGGTCCAGCTCGGGTCGAACGGGCAGTTGCTCAATGCTGTTCGTCAGAATTCCGACGAGTTACTGTAAACAGTACAGGCGCGACCGTTCCGCTTTTGAACACTATCAGTGACCAAGCAGTGGCTATATGGGGCGAGCTTTATGAGAGAGGCGGAAATACTTTTGCGCGCGGCGAGGCCGAGGACAGGGTGCCTTTCGCAGGGTCCGCGCGGACCAGTGAGATTCCAGACGAGGTTCAGATGTTTGAGCCACATGTATTAGCAGGGGATTGAGGAGAGCAAGAGGAGAGACAAGGAGAGCGCATCTAGTGATACGAGCTAGGAATGATAAAGTGTCTGTCAAGAGAGACTAGAGCGCATCAGTAACTGGTGTGATGCGTAATGTGTAACGCGACTTCAAGTTACCTCATTCCGAAACTCGTCCACTGCGACCAACGACGGTGAAGACGCCTCGGCGAACTCATAGTAATAGGTGCCATCCATTCGCTCTGGAATAACTGTGGATTCCGCCTCCCTTTGCTTCTGGCTATAGTACTTGACCGGCAGTCTGGGCCTTCTCTCTTGCAGCTTGCTTGCCTTTCAACAAAGCGAGGTACGAGCTCAAACTTTTTTGAAGCGTCTGTCTACGAGAGACTATGCTTGCCTCACTTGCGCGCACCCCGCCGTTCTTCCATGACGCCTCCGCATCGTCCAGAGTAGCGCAGAATCTGTTGGAAATGACGGACGCCGGACCCATGTGTGCCCGCACCCATCGCTGACGCTGCCCGGCCGCCACCATCCCGATACGCAACCACGCCTCGTCGATCGAGCAAAGACAACGACATCTGTATTATTTCCACCACGAACTCCATGACGAGCCCGCCCCGCGACCTATGTGCGTGACTTCCCCGTCCCCGCTCCCGCCCTGCCTTCGCTGACGGCATCCACCCTGCTTCGGCGATACGAGCCATTGCGCAATCGCCACACTCGATGCTTACATCCGATGGCCCCGGATACGAGTCTGGTTAGACTAAGTATAGTGCGTGGCACACATCTCCCCGCGCGAGACTCGCTGACCGTGCTATAGATTGACACGTCGTCTTCGCACCTCTGCGATCCGCCCCGAGACATCTCACATTCACGCGACCGCACCATCGTCCTCGCATACGACAGCATCAGCGCTCGCACCCCCGCACGAGTCAGCTCCAGGCCCCGGATCTACGCGCTCCTGGCCTATGCCGCTGCCGCGATCCTGCACGAGCAGCTATGGTATCTACCCCCGACATCCACATCGTCGCGCAGTGCGCACAGATCTTCACGCTACATACTACATACTACAGCTTCACCCGGGCGTCGCGCCGTCCGGATTTCGCCGGGTTCTTGCACCCTCGCCTCAATCCTCGGCCCTTCATTCCGACTCCCGGGAGCGCGTCTCCCTCTCGACTTCGAATTTCCCCAGTCCGGTGCGACGGACAAGGACGCGGGCGCAGCGATCGTCTGGAATGACTCCCCGCCCGCTCGCACGTCCTTCCGTACGTCCGTGGTGCGGGACAGAAGATCTGGCGTGAAGGGGAGGGCATGACGGAGACGATGCGCGCTAGACAGTCACGGGCAACGGCGGGGACGACTACGACGGTGCTTCCCTGCACGATGGCCCCGACGCGCCCGCGCCCGCGATACGACGGATGCGACTGCACGCGAGCACGCGCACCTGGAAGGATCCGCGCTCTCGCACCCCTGCGATATGACAAAGGCACGACAAGTCGAGCGGTGCGCCGGATTTGGGCGGGAATGGTGCGGCTGTGCTGGGCCGTGCTCATGAGATACGGCAGATGGGGCCGGCGGACCCGATTACGGGGATCAAGAGGAGGAGTAGGGCGCGAACGAGCAAGAGGAAGGCGCAGGGGGAGGAATGCAGAGTGGAAAGAAGAGGAATGGGCGCACGGAAAGGGTCGTTGCGTATATACCTCCTCTCCTTCACTCGTGACTGGGTTGCTGATGCGCTCCGTGCTCATTCTTGTAGCTCTCCACGCGCCCCCTGCCGACGAATCCTCCACACGCAGCGCGCCACCTACGCCGGGCACGGACATGTATGTTCAAGCTGGCGCAAAAATTGGCGAATGTTGCAGGGAGAGAAGGGCGCCCTGGATCTCGGTGGATCATCCTCGCCTTGGATTAGCAAGTTAGTGGGATTTCCGGAGGAGAACTGTTGGAATAATGGCAAGCCGACGAACTGAAACTGTGCGACGGTTTGCATGGATACGCACAGCAAACTGAAACAGCTACGGTTGCATGGACACATAGTGTTTCTATGGAAGTGGTTTCAGCTGGTCTGAAACCTCGGATGCTCCATTGTTCAGAGCCCTCTATTTATGCTTGCATACTACATTGTTCTCCAGGCTATAAAAGCCCTCAGATTCTTGAATAAATTATCTTGACCTCGCTTCCCCCCCCCCTTCTATCCTCTGTGAATACCCCCATTCTCACAAGAACATGGGTTCGGCTCCCACCAGTGCCATGCGGTGGACAGACGGTTTTACTCCCACCTAGTGATGTTTTGGCTTTGGCCTCAGGCCAAAAAGCCGCGGCTTTTTGGCTTTGGTACCAAGGCCAAAGCCAAGCCAAAAGTTTGGCCTGGGTTGGCTTTTGGCCTGGCCTGAGACTCTCTCAAGCCAAAGCCAAGCCAAAAAGCCGTGGCTTTGCAGGGTATTTTCAAGAGATTTTTTCGCCGAGCCTGACCTTTGGCGTTGTTTATTGAATAATGTCGCGTCGCGTCTTGCCTATAATCAGGTGCTTTGTGGCGGTGCACCTTCATATCTGATTATTCAGACCTACCTTCATTTTGCCATTTTTTGGACACAACTCACAGGCTGAGTCGGTTATTACACAAGCTCATCAAACGAACCAGTCCTAGTACTATGCCCCTTCGAAAACCAGAAAAAACCCTCAAGTGATGTCTCTGCCAAGTCTCTGCCGGTGCTTTCTACGTCCAAATGGGCCTCCGACTTTGAAATTTCTTGGATTCACCCAACTCTCGCCGCTTTTCGTATCATAGCACACCACCGCCATGCATTCCCGAGGGTGTTTCGATAGTAACTTGGTGGGGGGTGAGTTAATCCCACGCTCTTTGTCTGTATCTCTTCCAACTACTTTATAGGCATGCTTGGGACGGTTTCCTACATGGTGTTCACTGGCTCGGGACCATCTTGCCATTCCTGCCTTGTCCGTTTCCAGCAAGCGCACATTCTCAGCTGGAGGGATCACGATCAGTAAGCGATGCAACAGACTGAAGGGGGATATTGTGAAGGCACTGCAGGTCTTTAAATCCCTCATCAAGGTGAAGGACATGTTCTATGCACCAACTTCGATGGTGATCGAGGACGACGATGATCCCGTGGTCAAAGACGATGCTGAGGGAGTGGGATTGTTTTTTGGACAATGTGCCCGATAATTATGAGCCAGATGTATCAGTAGAATAATAGCTTGTATCTGTTCAACCAGATTCACAAAATGTGTACTAAAGCCAAGGCCTGGGCCAAAGCCAAGCCAAAGCCAAGCCAAAGCCAGACGGTTTGGCTTGGCCTGGGATTTTGCTAGGCCAAAGCCACCCCAAGCCGGGCCAAAGCCGCGGCTTTCCGGCCAAGCCAAAGCCAAAACATCACTACTCCCACCCATCCGTGGCGTTGGATCTGTGTCAAGTTCGATTCGTGCAGTTAACAGGGTTCCTGGAGACAGAGAGAAGCCGACATGGATCTCTACGCTGGTCAATCGTAAGGGTTGAACATTGAACTGCCTGGGTTCGCCTCCCACCGGGAAGCATATGGATACAGGTGCTCCGCCTTGGACTAGGGGAGCTAGCAGTACACATGTATGCTAACACATTGCGCTTCGGGTTATTATTGATTGAGTGCACGCGGGTTCACAGGCTGATGTGGGCACGGTTTGGTTAGAGGTATGTTGTGTCGGGGAAAGGGAGAACGATGAGGCCGCAGCCACGCCTTAATGTGGAATCGCTTGAAAGAAATCGAGGGAGATTTCTTCGCCGGGTATGCAAAAAAAGGAGTGATGGGTAAAATAATCAATTGCGATTCCATACTGTGTAAAAGCGTGAGCCTAGGTGGAAGTCCGGGCCGCGGGGGGAAAAGGGACGGTAAAAGCCCAGAACACGGTTCAAGCCCGAATCGAACGAGCAACTCCTGCTGATCAGATCTTGACAAGCATAAGTGGCGCAGGTGCCAGCCGGTCCGCCTTTGAACCCTGCTAGGGACGTGTGGTAGATGAATCTACGGAAGAGGAAACTAGTGACTCGGGGACACTAAATCTGAGGCTACCATCACGGTGGGGCCTAGATTAAGTTCAAGTTCAATCAGTGCCGTTGAATTCGCCGGGGATGTGAAACATGAGATGTGAGTGCCGCTGGTGGGATTATTCGAGTGTAAGCGCTTGCATTCTTTGAAGTTTTAGATATCAGTTTCCATCCAAGTAGCGTTATTAGTGTTGCGCGGGACTTGACTTTATCTTGCGCGGGGTCAAGTTTATTTTGCGCGGAAGTTCAAGTTGTGCGCATCAAAAACTGCCCCACGGGGGTGGCTGTTTTTTTAGCGCGGGAGGCCGAAAAACACCGAGTTTTAGGGCCGGGGACCTAGAACTTTTGTGCGGGAATAAAAGTGCATCCGGACCGCCATAGTAGAGGGTTGACGCGCCGCGGACCCAAAAAAAATGTTGTCTTGCAGGCCACGAATCGTTCAAGCCTGAATCGAATGGACGCACTGCTGCTAGTCGATATTCAGAAGAATTACACGGCGCAGGCGCGTCCACTTCGCTTTTGAACAGTTCTAGGGAGCTTCGCGGACATAGTTTAGGGGAGAGGTGGCGACAAGTTGAAGGTGCGCGGAGCCAAAACGCCGGCGATTGTCGAGCGTTAGATCCGATTTGTCAGGTTGGGAATTCTACAGAGCAGCAGTTTGGTCGCCATCCCCGTTTGAGAGCGCTAAATTTGTGAATGGCCAGAAATTGACAGAAAAGCCCAAGCAGTACTATGGTTCAAACCCGATTCGAATGGTCAACTGCTGTTATTAGGACCAGTAACCACTGTGTAGGTAGCGCACTCCGCCTTTGAACTGTACTATTTATTAACTTCAATGTGATTGCGGGGCATGTCAGAGTACATAGCTGACTCGCGCAGACAAATCGACACCCAATGATTAGGAATCTTGGTATGAATGGGGATTCAGAATCCTAACATAAGATACAGACCATACCAGAGTGACACGTTGATTATGGCTTCGCTTTTTCGTCAGCAACGTTGGTTCTGCGACGGAGAGCGGTGATTGGATATTTGGTGCGGCTAGTAAGAAGGCTCATATCCTCTAATCGAGTGGTTCGAGCTCGAATCGAACCAGCTCCCGCTAACCTAGTTTCGCCGCAAATATCTAGCGCAGACGCAGCCCGTCCGCCTTTTAAGCGTTCTAATAGCAAGGTGGGAACAGGATTTATCGGAGCACGAGGTTGACTTGCCTCGGGGGAGGGACCACGTCCGAAGATCGACAAGGAATAGCAGATTGCACAATCAACAGCCGTGTGTCGGATGATGGATTATGATATCCCCAAGCCAGTGGTGCAAAGAGAAGTGGAGGTTCAATGTTCATGCGCCGCAGGAAAAATGGAGATATCGCAATGGCGCAAGCCCGAACCGAACGGGCATCTTCTGCTGGTGCGATGTATCCAAGTTATTCACTTCGCAAGCGCGGCGGCCCGTCCACCCTTGAAATTTGAATCGTACTAGCAGTTTTGGCCGGGGCTATGAGACAGAGGCAGGAAGGAGTCGGATTGAAGGAAGAGTTTTTGCGCGCAGAGAGGTCGAGAACAGTGGCGCGTCGGAGGGTCCGCAGGGGGAACGTGGGACCTATGTAGTTACTATGGAACATGAGATTCTGGGGTTTGAGGCCACATAAATTAGCAGGAGATTGAGTTGAGAGTTGGTTGGGAGAGAACTTGAAGCGCATCAGTGACTGATGTACACGTCACCCGACTTGCCTCATTCGTCCACCGCGACTTGGTCGGGATCAACTGCGACATCCATTCACGCGTGAATAACCCTAATGCACCGGTTTTCGTCGACTACATCACTCTCGCTTCCATCGCGCGCGCCCCGCCGTTCTTCCAAGACGCTTTCGCCTCGTCGGCTGACGTCAGCCCGCGTCAGCGCTGACGGACGCCGGACCCGTGTTGCCTGAAGACGCCGCAATCCCCTACGCCGCCCCTCGTCATCCCATGCCGATCGAGCACCACCCTCCAAGCATCCTTTCCGAGGCAACATCCGCGGCCGCATCCGAATACAGTGCATGCCACACACACATACCCGTGCGAGAGTCGCTGACCATGCTGTAGATTTGCGCGCTGCTTGCGCCGTCTTCGCACCTCTGCGATCCGCCCCGTGACATTGGCGCTATCCAAATTCATGCCAACGCAGTATCGTCCTCGCGTACGACAGCATCGATGCTGCCGCCCCCGCACGCGTTCATCCCAGGCCCTGGATCCACGCCCTCCTGGCATATGCCGCTGCCGCGATCCTGTACGAGCACCTATCTACGGCCTCTACCCACGACATCCACATCGTCGCGCACAGATTTCCATCCCACATCCTGCATCCTACAGCTTCACCCGCGCGTCGCGCCGTCCGGATTTCGCCCGGGTTCTCGCGCGCCGCCTAATCTTCTAGCCCTCCACACGCGCCCGGAGCATCCAGGACATCGTCGACACCGCCCCAGGCTCTGGATTCTTGTGCATGCATGCATGCCCGCCGACGCCGTTATCCACGAACACCTCTATCGTGCACACGACCCTACCCTCGTACGATCCTCCGCGCCCTGCCCACGATATAGGCCACATCCGCCAGATCGACCGCGCCCCATGACTTACGCACGACCGGCACGGCTCTCGATTCATTTCTACATACTCGCGCACGCAGCCGCTGCGCCCGTCCGGATTCGGATTCGGCGACTTCTCGCGCGCCCCGCTGCAATCCGCTGCAATCCTCAGGCCCACCTTCAAATCTCACTAACCCGGCGCACGCACGAGCACGCGAATGACGCGGAGAGCTCAGACACCATCCATCGTCTGTGCAGGACAGACTGCCCGCTCGCCCGCGCGTCTGTGGAATTTGGGCCAGCACCGAAACCTTCCTATTTGGGAAAGCAGGGCCATCAACGGCAGATTGAGCCGTTGATGGGGAGAAGTCTCCCAATTCAGCAACTAAACTTCGCATTGTTTAGCCATCGCGTTGGAATATGATATGCTTACCCTGCTTGTCCTTATACCACACACTTTTGCCTCTCATGGCTCAATTCACCTTCATATCTGAGAACACAAACTTTGGCCCCCCTGTGGCGTCTCGTTCACCTACCCCGACCGCGGTGCCACAGCTGGCGCCACTCCCAAATCCGTACAAATGATCAGGTTTGGAGCATACTTACGATGCTGGGGATAAAAGCACTCCGGCTGCACGCAGCCTCGCATCCCATATACGCTTGGCACAACTTACTGTAAAGTTTCGGATTGGTTTCGGATGTGCAGCGCGTCTTAATCGAGTCAATGTGTGATTGAAGCGTCTGCTAACGCCACCCATCGTCGGCCATGTTGCACCTCATTCACTTAGTTTACTCCCGGGCCCCCAAATGATATATTTTTCACTTATTTTCTCGATGTGGCCTCTATTTGGATGGTAAGTCGTCGCCTTGAACGGGAAGCTGCCCGTTCATGAGTTTCCTGTTCGTTCAAGGCGAACAATGGAGAGCCACTCATCCTAAACGGGGACGAAAATCACGGCCTGTTGATGCGCATCGCTTGATGTTGATAGCCGCGTCTTCCCAAACAGGAAAGTGTCGGTGCCGGCCTGGCGTCCAATTATTTGCCAAATGCTCGGAAACTGGCCATCAACCTTATTCAATAGCGAGAGGCCCCAGCCAATTCACAAAATTCTGAAGAGACAGATCTCTTTGCAGACAGTTAAAGTGTCAGTCTACAGCGTTGTCCGCTGAAAATGCACGAATCTCACCCCTACAAAGGTGATTGGTAACAAGCGAATACCCTGATCGAACCCCTGTGGTAACAACAGGATGTGAACTTTGAGCAGTGAATGGTAGTACGAGTCCGGCCGTTTGTTTTGAAGCCCGAAGTCGGCGGAGTTTCAACCAAAGCTGATACAGAATCATACAGTAACATTTCGAGGGACCTTTATCTCGGGTTGATCAGGAGCGTTAGCATGAATCAATATATTTATGTTCAATAAACAACGGTAGGTGCTACTTGAACCATGGCTTGAGAGCTGTTTGCGTTGTATTCTCACTGCGCAGTGAGGTCGGTAACACTGTGCCAGAATCTAAGAGCGCAGAACGGAGAATGTACGTCCGGGAAGGTGGTACACGCACTGGCAGCGCTCGAGCAGGGCGGCATTCGTCTCGACAGGCATCACCATGTTCGTCGTATTGAAGAGCATCTCAGTGCTCCCGACATTCCACATGGGCATCGATGACTAGGCCGGAAACGTGGACAAGACTAAGCCGGAAACGCGGATGAAACTAAGCCAGAAACACGGATGAAACTAAGCCGGAAACGCGGATAAGTTAAAGTGGGTTTACGCCCGAACGCGAATCAGTACTTGACCGAGATCGGGTAGGTAGGTAGGTAAGTACGTAGTATTATACGGCACAGTCCAAATAACGAACGCCGGTTTCCAGGAGTTATCCCGGTTTACAAAGCAAGTAGAAAATACGCCATCGCCCCTGGACCCCTCAAAGCCATCCAAATTGGCCACGCCGGCAAACTTACCGGTGGGACGCCTCGGCGCCGAGTCCTGAAATCAGCAAAATCAGCCCACTTCAGGCCCCAGGGTGATTTACAGTCCGTATACGTGCCGTATACGGCCGTAAGGGTCCATACGGTGCCCTTGACGGCTGCGACCGTAACCGTGAGGTGGGCGACAGGAGGCCTTACGGTACGGTATACGGACCCGTATAACCCGTAACCGTATACTACCGTAATATACGGTACGGTTGGGATCCTTAAGAGCTCGGGCCTACTCGCATCGGAAATCTCGTCCCTTACTCCAATCATGGTGGCGCGTTCCTCTCAAACTTTCTTGCTCGCCCTCCCCCTGCCCTCGTATGTTGCTGCTAACGCGGTCATTCGGCGCTCTCCACCCAAGGCGCACGACGTCATCGTCCAGGTTATAGTATCCCTGCGCCTCTCCTCTTTCCTGGCTTACCTTCGATTCTCAGCTGTTTGAATGGCCCTGGGAAAGTGTAGCGGCCGAGTGCACCAATTTCCTCGGGCCCTTTGGGTATGGATACGCGCAAGTTAGCCCCGCGATGGAACACAGTAAGTGGATTTGATACGGTAAACCACAGTCGGCTAATGTTCTCCAGTTACGGGCGACCAGTGGTGGACAGACTACCAGCCAGTGTCGTATATCCTTACGTCAAAACGAGGGGACCGCACGCAGTATGCCAATATGGTCTCGACATGCGCAGCTGCGGGAGTTGGAATAATCCAAGATGGTGCGCTTCATTTCTCTTTTCGAGTCTTACACAAGTAATCTCCACTTCAAGTTGTCATGAATCATATGACCGGGTAAGCATTCACCTGTATCCACATATTTCAAGAACCTGAACTTGTGCACTAGAGGGTCTGGAGTGGGTTTCGCTGGAAGCAGCTACACGAAGTACAGCTAGTGCGTGGCATCTCCCTCCTTTCTTTCTACTCTGGCCGACCGATACCAGCCCAGCTGTCCCGTACACTTCATCCAATTTCCACTATTGTGCCGGCAACGGCGAGGCTGCCGGAGTCACTGATCTTAACAATGTCACCAAGTACGCGCCCTGAACTGTCCACTTTCACTACTCACGAATGCCCCCCTTCCAAGCGTCCGCTTCTGCGAGGTTGGCTCCCGCATTGCTCTACTACAACCTTCTATTGACCGCCCACGTAGCTCGGCGGGCTTGCCGATCTGGCCCAAGAGCAGCCAGCCGTCCAGGATGCCCTCACGGCCTACCTCGAAGACCTCGTGTCCCGAGTCGTCAGCGCCCTTCCTCCACAATCAATGGCCTGACACTGATCACCTCGCAGGGTGTCTCTGGATTCCGTGTCGACGCCGCAGCATACATGGAGCCCGCCAATCTCTCCGCGATCTATTCGGCCCTGTCAGGGTCCCCGTATCGCACCCAGGTTCTTATCGTTACTCACCGCAAACCCCTATATATATTTTTAACACTCAAAGTTCGGAAGTATACGATGGCGGCGCGTCGAACCCACCCATGTATGATACGATCGGGTAATCATGTCTTCACCGACTGTTCCCTGGGATGTATTTACGCATGTCGCTCAGGGATGTGATCGAATTCGGGGCCACGTCATATGTGATGCAAGCCTTCCTCGGGACTTCTGGGACTTTCATGACCACCGTAAGCACGGTACAGTCAATTTTCATTCAGCGATGAGCGTGTCCTCAGGTATCCAACTTGGTGACGCCCGTTCGTAAGCCGTCTTCCCCTCCTCATTTTTTTTTCACTTTCTGAGTCGGACCCTCTAAGCGATGAACACCGCGTGGGACCTCATTCCCTCGAACTTTGCCAACTTCATCATGGCGAACCAAGACACAGTGCGTCTCCCTCCGTCGTTACTATACCAACTGAATTAACAGGCCGCTAGGAATGCAGCTCTCCCTCCGACTCGCTCAACTACCTCTCCCCAAACAACGCGTATGTGCTCGGCGCCATCTTCATGCTCGGCTTCAACTACGGGACGCCCACGGTCTACTCCGGTTACGACTACTCCACGTACAACATAGGCGCGCCGCATGACTCGAACGGAAATACCACCCCGGTGACGTGCTTTGAGAACGGGTGGCGCTGTACGTCTGTCTTCAAGCCGTGTCCGCTGTTTCTGACCATGAGCATTGTAGGCGAGTAGGAGTGGATTGCGATCGCGAACATGGTACTTTACCACAACGCTGTCGGGTCTGCAGCCCTGACGAATGTGTTCGTTGGGACGGAGCAGCAGGTCGGTATGTATTCAATCGCAGTATTCAACGGCTGAATGCTGAATGGATCCAACATAGCTTTTGGACGCGGCGCCACTGGTTTCCTAGTAATCAACAACGAGGGAAGTACCTGGACCGAGACGTCCACGACCTCGCTCCCCGCCGGCACTTTTATGTCCCTGTCCCCATCCTCATTGTCCCATGACTGACGCCTCCTTTTCCAGATTGTGACATTATGTGCCCCTCCTCCCCTCCTCTCCCTCTACCCATCTGACCTGTTAATCTTTCTAGCCATGACACTGACACGGCCCCAAACACATGCTCCGGGCCCTCCTACATCGTCTCATCCTTGGGGCAGTTCACCGCGTCCATTGCGGCGTATGATGTGCTCGCCCTCTTCTCCGGTTCGTCTCTTTTTCTTTTGATTCATTGATTTGGTTCGAGCCGACGCCGCTGCAGGTTTTTCGTAGGGAATGTAATTTTTGCGCGCTTTCGATTATTATTAAATCTTATACATCCCCAAATGCATGTGTATCTTGCTTTGATTCGGATGCAAGCGTCCGCTATGTTGCTTTGGTCGCACTAAGCCGCCACCTCTCTCTACCCGGCTCTTGGAGGCTTTTGTCCATCTGCCGCACTCGTCCTTTCTAGTCCTGAGGCTGGGGCATTGATACATCACCCTCGCCAAGTAGAGAGTAACCGTGATGTATCAATTCCTCTGGCGCAGAGAGGTGCATGATACATCACCCTCATAGACGTGCAGTACTAACGGTGAAAATAAAAGACCACCAGAGGGGCATGAACCAAGGTCGCAGATCAAAATTATTACATAATACTTTCGAGTTGCACCTCAACCAATTGCACCAAACAGCTGTTCTAAAAGAGTTGGCACAGATTTATTATACTCGCGTGGCAAGTCCTAATATATCAGTGGTTTAATAAGGTCTAAAGTTCGAACTTCGCTGAAGCCTTTATTTTGCCCCATTTACCAAACGGGCATCTGGCTGATATATCAGCTGATGTATCAGACACCTCTGTCATTTACCGACTCTGATATATCACGACACCTCTCTAAACAAGGCCCTAGTGATATATCATATCGCCATATACGCCTGCTTTCTAAGTCCTCCGACAAACTGGATGTGAATAGCCTCTGCGCTGGCGCCATAGCGGCGCTCCCAGCTTAAGCGTCGGCGTTTAGAAACGGACACAAAAATGTGCGGAACAAAATATTAAGCAGGGTGATGAAGGACAGTCGTGGAAGGAAAAACTCGAAAGAAGTCAAGGAGTGCTTAATAGATCTTTTAGAACAAGGCGGAGGCCAATAATGACATCGCTCCCAACAGTCCGCGAGGACGGGTACAGCAATACTTGCCATTCGCTGCTGTCGGATGTCTCGAAACTCTGCCATCGAGTTTGGCTGGAATGGAGCATTCCGAGCTAAATGCAATCGCATCTACTTGCGATGCACGAGTGTCAAACATGCTGAGACTTCTGGCTTTGCTGGAAATATAACCCAGAGAATGTGCACGCGCATCGCATGCGCCATCCATGAACGGTTCTCAAAGAAATGCTTGAGTGCAGACAATAGATTTTAATAGCTAGCAAGACGGTGAGATACTCACAACCCTCGTAGAACAGCTGCGTGGACTTTGGTTGATCATCGAGTAGACCGGGCCCGGAGAAATTGCCGCGGCTGCCGCGCGCTGCCGCGCACTGCCGCGGCAGTGACGCGGCTTTCTCCGAATATTCTCCGAACACTTAGTCCAACTTAGTCCTCGTCGAAACACGGCAGATTCAAGTTGCAACAAGTTATGTATTACCTAAACGTGTACTAAACAACTTTAGTAGACTCGCTCCGTTATTCAGGATGGAAACCTCGGTGAAATATCAGTGGGCAGGACGAACTTCTGCACACTCGACTGCTGAAAATGACACAGACAGCCTAGTTTGTGTTTTAAAATACTTTCAAGACAAATTGAAGCTGCATTTGGATGATTCCACATCCCAGGTATGTCGGGGCAGGTCCGCGTCAATCCGCGGCAACGGCGCGTCACCGCGCGGCACTGCCGCGTCAATGCGCGTCTGCCGCGGCAACACAGCCACTGGGTAAAGTGACGCGGCAAGTGCCGCGCACACTCTAGGTCCTTCTATACGGCTCCTATGGCGTATATTCAACTTTCATGATTGTCTACCATCCATACCACATTGTTTGAACATAAATACTAGCCTCGGAAAATGGGTTGACTTCGGTCTGACCCATATGCAACCCATATGGGAGGTAAATTCTGCCGTGTGGTTGAGTTCGTGGACTCCACAGTAGTTCCTACCTTCCGCCCTGATCAGTAGTCAAGACTCACCGACTTCCAATCACTCACTTTGGATGCGGGGAAAATGACACGATGAATTAGTAGTTGGCGCATTCGTTATATGGCACAGGTGAACACCATGTCGATGTTGCGACCCATCTCTGCTACAGTGCAGAACAATTGCCACGACAATTCTCCGAGTTGGTATCGCAGTCTAAATAGCCAATCCGACGGTGTTTACAGTTTGGCTATGATACTCACATCAGCAACTGAGAATCAACCAATTTCCCTCAGCATCCATTGATTCTATCTGTTTAGGCTGTAATCAAAAATGAATAATTGGAGTCGAATCCAGGCACTTGTTGGAACGGCAACCCAGATTTGTCCGAGTTCGATTCACTCAGACTCATTCGGACTCAGGTGTCATGCGGGTGCGCGACTGGACGGACTGCCCCTTAAGTTATACTCATGGAGTCACAGCAAGGAACTCTTGGTTACTCAGTATGACTCTTATGTGCACTGTTTCCTGACTTGTGTATACTTGTCACCATTACTCATATTTATTTGTATCACTGCGTAGCTACGCTTTGTATTTAACACGCAGTAGTTTACTGAACAAATCAGTTCATTTCTTCGCTCCTCTCGTACTTCATTTAGTAGCACTGTAGCTGATTCCCACGGTTCAAATGTGGCACCAGTCAATTAGTTTTCAAATCAGAGATGACATGAGCCCAGAAGACTGTGATTCCAACTTCAACGTGTTTCGGACACGGTAGGTAATCAAAGACCTAGGTATGGGTGGAGTCCGCGAATACTTGAGCAAGTACGTAACTTATCCCACAGAGAGCTGTAAGTTTTACCTATCATACCCGCCACTTACCGCGAAACATGCCCGTGCCGCGTCAGGCACAAAAACCCACTGTCAAATTTGGTGCGATGATTGCAGAACAAGGCGGATTGTAACTTCGGAACAGAGTTGCAGGTGTTGCGTGCACACTCAAATTGGACACTTCAGTATTGCAGTTGCACGTACACAGTTGTGTATACGAGGCTACGGGAACTCAGTGTTACGAAAAGTGTCTGGCAGGTCTAGGTAGAAAACGGCGCCGGAATGAACCTCATGTGCCGCGACAGAGTGCCTTACTCGTTTTGCGACGGCACTCGGAATACGAATGAGGTGCGCAAATCAAAATGTTTTAAAATTTAAGCGGTACATACTCTTAATAAGTCACTGTTCTGCGCTTGTGAGGGATGACTTTACAGTGGATCGCAATTGACCCATCGAACCATGTCATTGTCTTATTGGCAAACAGTTGCTTCTCAATTCTGGTGTTCCCTGAGTAAGGCTATGCAATTCTCATCCGAGGGTCAACTGAAGGGCCTAACTGGCATGTTACATTGAGTTCCAAGTGATCATGTTTCACTGGAATTCATCAAGGCATACTACGAAATCACTGAATGAATATGAATCACACTGCTTATCCATCCACACCGAAAATTTGGCCCGAGTCACAGGATCAAATTCAACGCAGTAGCTGGTATGTTTTCGGGGTCAAGATTATCATTTGAATTAAGACACACTCTTCGATCGGGTTGTATTTTATCGTAAATGACCGAAAACGGTGACGAAACAGCAGAGCGATGTATTAGTTCGGTCACAACTCTCATCGTATTTCATCCCAGAAGTTCAAAGTCCCTCAAATCTCAAGCCCAGTCTTGATATAATGCAAGTGGCTGGTTTCCTAGTTTGGCCGGTTTCCCAGTCGGCTATAGTACTATCAGCATGAGCGAGATTCAAGTATTTTTCAAGTCCTCGTAAGTCCTTATTTCGAAGATGGTTAGTTCCCTTGAGAGGCGGGATTTACTTGCTGACTTTTGATCTGATGGGTTATCGTGCAGGTTCAACAGGGATAGTATCTCAATCCCGCTGTCGAGCTGCACACTATATAGCCCCCACAGTTTAGGGATCGAAGACTGAACTTGCGTAAACCAAATGCACCTTCCTGGTGCTCAAAATTGAAAGCCGAATCTTTCCGGGCCCATATTTAGCTGTTTAAGGCCTGAACTGGATGCACCGACTCGTAATTGAACATGATGAACTGTGGATTCGGCTGAAATATGTTCGATTGTCCGAAATTCGATTTTTTTTGGGTTCAGACGATGTATTTGGCAGGGAAAACCTCCCTGCATTCGATGTAGGGCCAGTAGAGCGTTGCAGAATATATTATAAGGGCCGCATCAATAACACAGCCACCCCGCGTCAATACGCGACAACGCTGTGGTACGCGCGCCAACTAGAGGGTAAATTATTTACTGATATGGTGTTCATTGTGGCCTGGACGGATACCTGGAATGAGAAACATAACTTGGAGGTCAGATGGTGAGCATACAAATACTTTTAGTGAAGACCCTCGATGGACCCACCTCCGAGATAGTTCCTCTAAGGAACAGAGTTGTCAGGTTTAGAGGGTGAAATTCCACATGGGGCGACTTCACAGGCAAATTATCTGAATCGTGGTATGGAGCTGACGGTTTAAGGCTAAAAAATGAAGCTGCGGGGATGAGAAATGGATATTGTGATGGATCTTAGTGATTTATTTATTTATATGCAGTTTTTATTACCTATGCCCGTTAGTTAGACTCCATGCACTCTTGATGCATAGCCACACACTAGTCTCTTATAAGCAGACACTATAACATTATCAACTCGTACCTCGTTTGTTATAGTCTGTCAGTAGAGTCGATCGAATGATCGCTGGCCTCGTTATTACAAATCATAGATTTCTTTTGATGTTCCCAAAGCTTCGGCGAGATGTATTCCACTCTTCTGACCCAAGATTTATGTTCATGAATATGCAACAAGTAAATTGTTCCGCCGTTGGCTGGGTGGAAGGTCGAAGAAGCGTAATGCCGAACCTTGATGGTCCGGCACGCGGAAAAGGCCGAGATACCAATCTGAAGGGAAGCGAACCATTATAGTGATTCTGAAGAGACAGTTCAGTTGGAAATGAGATTTTGAGAGACTCTTTCTCTCAAAGTTTGTGGCTAGAGCCGCCGGCTAAGTGAGTGGTTGAGGGAAGTAATTCAAACTCCGATGATTATATAATAACGCGGCCACCACTACATATTCGCGCGCTTAACTACAGACTAGCCACACACGATTCCGGCTGTGCGACCATAAACCGGCACCATATTATTATTATTCTCACAATTGAACACTGCCTCGTGACTCACTCCCGCATTCCCAGTGCATTGCAGTGTCATTGGAGTCAGTCTGAGTCACAGTACATAAGTCATTTAATTATGACTCAGTCAGTAGCTAGTAGTATATAAGAGGAGTGTCTTCCCCTCTGTAGACATCCAATCTTACTTTGCCAATACACCCATCTGAACCGCACATCCGCGTAATTTCCGAGCAGCCAGTTCCCTTTCAGTGATGCCAAGCCTCACTTGACTTCCTACTTTCCACTGTAACGTTGCTAGACCTTACAGTACACCCTACCTCTGCTGCATTGTTGCTAGACCTTGTAGTACAATTAGAATTGCTTTGCTTCTGCTGTGACATTGCTAGACCTTGCAGTATAATTAGAGCTTCCCATCTATTCCTTGCTTTCAGGTTGCTAGACTTGAAGTACGACTTAGATCCGGTCTTTAACTTGGTGAAGCTATCATTCAAGTTACCCACGTATCGGTTGACTGATTATATAAGGGTTCCTGAACTCGAATATATTCATTCTCGAGGTATTACATTTGTGCAATTCCCATCGCACGCTTGCGTAAACCTCATTTCTCTCACAGATATCCTGCCGTCACTCGAGGTCGAAATACTCCAACATGGGTTTTTCACTGGACATATTCCCCTGCTGTAGGTGTTTGAGAGTCTGAATTTGCGGCGCGCGCAGAATGCCGGACAGCTCGAATTTGCCGAGCAGGTTATTGTCCTTCGCGCGTGCGTGCTCGCCCTCGTATACTTCAATGAGCACCTCAGTCTGGTAGTCAGAGTACGTCGTGAACAAGCCACTCTTCTTGGTTGGTATGACGGTGTTGCGCGGGATGAGGATAGCCATGGCGCCCAGCGGCGCAGTATCGATGCCGAGGGAGAGCGGTGTGACGTCGCGAAGGCTTAGGCCTACGCAGTCTGTTTCCTTCCAGGTCTCGCCGAAGGGGATGGTTGGTTGCACAGGACCAAAGAAGCTGGCCACCTGGACGGCGCCGGAGAGGATGGCCGCCTGGACGGCGGCCCCACAGGCGACAGCCTCATCGGGGTTGATGCTTTCGTTGGGCTCCTTGCCGTTGAAGAAGTCGGACACAAGTGTTATGATGCGCGGGATACGGGTGGAGCCACCGACGAGGACGATCTCGTTCACGTTCGACTTGTCGATTTTGGAATCACGGAGCACCTTTTCGATGGGCTCGAGAGTGCTACGGAAGAGGACCCTGCAGAGCTCCTCGAAGCGCGTGCGGGTGAGGGACGTGTGAAAGCTGATCCCCTCGAAGAGAGAGTCGATCTCGATGGAGGTCTGTGTCGCGGTATAGAGGGTGCGCTTAGCGCGCTCGCAAGCTGTGCGGAGACGTCGCATGGCACGATGGTCGGAGGAGAGATCTACGAAGCAAATATCAATACCGCGTCCAGAAAAAGTAACATAAGATAAAACATCCCCTTCTTGTTCTTGCGCTTGAACTCCGCAGAGAAGTGATCAACCAGACGGTTATCGAAGTCCTCGCCGCCCAAGTGCGTGTCGCCGGCAGTGGCCTTAACCTCAAAGACGCGGTCCTCGATGGTCAGGAGGGACACGTCGAACGTTCCGCCGCCGAGATCGAAAATGAGAACGTTGCGCTCGCCCGCGCCGGCGAGCTTCTTGTCGAGACCGAACGCGAGAGCAGCAACGGTAGGCTCGTTAATGATGTGGAGGACGTTGAGGCCGGAGATGGTGCCGGCGTCCTTGGTGGCTTGGCGCTGCGAGTCATTGAAGTATGCAGGGACGGTGAGGACGGCGTCCTTGACGGTCGTGCCGAGGTACGCCTCGGCGGTCTCCTTCATTTTGAGAAGGACCATGGAGCTAATTTCCGATTCGGGCGACTATAATAGAAACAACAGTCAAAACCAGAGACCACTATAGGAGAAAAGGAAAGGCTTACAAATTCCTTTTGCTCGCCGCGGTACTGGACTCGGATGTACGGCTTGCCTCCCCGACCGACGACGGTGAAAGGGAAGTGTTTTCTATCAGCCTGCACCTCGTTTTCATCAAATTCGCGGCCAATGAGCCGCTTCACATCAAACGCCCTCCACGCAATGAGTCAGAACATCGCTAACGAACAGCGTAATAAAATACGTACGTGTTAGTCGGATTCATCGCGACTTGATTCTTTGCGGCATCGCCGATGAGGCGCTCGTTGTCGGAGAACGAGACATACGAGGGTGTGGTGCGGTTACCCTGGTCGTTGGCGATGATCTCAAAACGATCCCCTTTCCAGACGCCGACGCAGCTGTAGAATTAAAAAAGAGTCAGTCAGACAATTCGACGCGGACTCAGGAGATTGCATACGAGTAGGCAGTTCCCAAATCGATTCCGATAGCTTTTGAAGAAGAAATTTCCATCTCAGACATGAGCTGCGCACCTGTCTCCGCGACAAGGGGCTGCGCTGTGTCCGTGAGCTCTCGTGTGTGAGGCTGGAGAACCTCTTCTTCACGGTGCGTGTTAAGGTCCCGTGCGGTCGTATCTTCCATGGCGAGAGCGGCGGAAGGGATGCGCCAATGAGCAACAGAGTGCATCTCGCCACTGGGATAGTGGTGACGAGTACGGATGCCGCTTCCCGGGCCGACGCGGGCGTCCACTCCTCGTGCGGTAGCGCGGGTCCCAGTAATTCGGAGGAACTTGCAGGCTGCGACAACCAAGAAGGAGGCTGCTGTTCCGAAGCGACGTCAATAACGTCCGTGAGGACTGGGGTATGGGCACGTGGCGCAACCTCGTCCCGGCGCACGCTCAACTGTTGCGCAGTCTTGTCTTCCATGGCAAGAACTGCAGGGGTGACTCCCCTTTCTGCGAGCGATAGCTGGGTCTCGCCGCTGAGGTGGGTGGTGGCGAGGATGGATGCAGTGTCCCTGTCCGGCGCGGGTGTCCACTCCTCATGCGGTAGCGCGGGTCCCGGTATATCAGAAGAACCTGCGGCGGGGAGGGGCTGCGACAACTGAGGAGGAGTCTGCTTTTCCGAAGCGGCATCACCACCGTCGGCAGAGACGGAGGTGTGGGTCTGCTGTCCAGGACGGGCACGGCAAGCGAGGAATACAAGAACACCACAAAGAAGTAGACCACTAATGACACCGCCTGCAATGGGGCCTGCGAGCTTCCTTTTCTTCGAGGCAGGTAAGGGTGCCGATGAGGATGATGTCGGAGAAGTGAGTGACACTAGGTCTGGCTCCTCGTGCCTGGTTTGCACATGAGAGCGACGGGGAAACATGGAATCGCTGGCTCACGTATATATTGCAACGTCGAATGACCACTGCACATCTTCGACTGCGGTAATCGCGGCCAAGGTAAGGGTATGATTGGCGTTCTCCAAACCAGTTTTGGAATACAATGAGCGGTTGTAGACAAACTGCAGAGGCGAAGTGAAGGGAATATCTTCAGTTGGACCCCCATCCAGCGTCACATTGGAATTGAGGTTAAGATCCGACAATGACGCGCAATACCCAAAAACATAAATGGCGGTTCCTTGAGTGTATGGTCATATTCAGACTCGCAGGATACGCAGCATTAGGAAGGTTCTTACCTTCGAAATGAAGGGTCATGCTGCAGGCCCCATTCACTGGGGGCCTCCCGCACCCGTGAAGCGTATCATCAACTGCGTACCCATTAACGGGTGCGAGGGAGGGAATCCAATCTTCAATATTGTACGTCGAGTAGTTGCCAGTGCTAGGGTCGCCGTAGGTGTCATCGATCGTGCGATTGATAGAAATAGTCTGGACACGCGGGATGGCAGAGCAGATAAAGAAAAGCACTTGAAGCAGAAGGAGCATCGCCTTTGAGGTGCCTCGTTGATTGGGGAAGGGAGACAACATGGTGGGCGAAGGAAAGCTGCGCACATAGAAAATAATAATCACACCAGGCGTCAAAGCCGAGCTAATGCAGCATGGGAATTTCCGCGTAAACTGGGAGTCTATTTAGCGCCGACACATAATGATAAGGATAAGAGGTTGTTGAGCTTCTGGAGGTTTCTGCTGTGGCGTTTCGAGCTTCCGGTGCGTGTTGCTTGCTCTTTACGAACAGGTGCAGGCAGATTTATAATTCAGTCTTGATTTTTCCAAAAAATACGGGCAGAAACAAAGATCTAGAAACCCGCACAACGTCCAGGGAAGACAATAGAGCGATTTTTCGGCCGGGAAACAGATATACAGCCCAAAGTTTCGACAGTGGTCCTCGGTGGGATCCATATTCGGGGTGGTTTGTTCTCAGCGGCTGAGGAGCAGAGCATCAGCAGACCGAGCAGGCATGACTGGTGGAAGACGGCAAGACGTAGCTTGTAAGCGCCACCTTGATCATGATCATCAGATGGCGCTAATTCAGCCAGAACTCTGCGTCGGGAGTTCGACTATGCAGTATATACGTGAACTTTCACCATCCTCATTGATGGCCCTCCACAGCGGATAATTCTCCCCCACCCTTACCAGCCCATGGGTATGTACTTGAACATCAACGCGTATTTCTATGCCGGAGTAATTTATTATAGCAGAGCTCATTTAACTCGCACCCGCAGCCGATCGGTGCTTGGCTATTGCCTGATGGCGATGGGAAATGAGCATTAACCTTCTCTGTCACCCTTCTGCCTCAAGAATTCGCGAGCACTGTAACTCATCGGATATTTTTTTTATGATTTTTTTAAAATACTCGCGCGGTCCACAGACTGAACAGCGAGTCTAGGGAAGACAATGATTATGAGTTTTGCGACCGTCGATTACTTTTGCCACTGATCCGCCAGACAAAAACGCCGACCAAGCGCCTTGTCAAGCGCCAACCAATAGCATTTTACCCTCGCTCGCTACATCTGTGCGCCTGCGGCGCCTTAACGCCGTTGGGCGCTACCACCTTCACAGCTCACCAAGTACACGTTCGAATGCGATGTGGGGCTAGAAAACCTGTATCCCAACGGTCCTGGGTACTACCCGCTAGATGTCGAACTATTCTCCCAAATATTTGACAATAGGGTATTCCGAACCCAATTTATGCCTTCTTGCACTACGTACTGAAAGTTAAAGAGAATCCTATTGCTCCTATTCAGAACATACGCCCTGCTTGCTCTGGTGCACCTATGGCTCTGAAAATCTCGTCCATCCGACCAGAACTTACTCTGCGCCGGCGGGTACAAAACGCCCTAGATTTCTGCCATTACGTGCAAAATCTCGCTGAATCCTTCCCCCTTGGCGCCCCGGAACGACTGCTTTCCCGTCCCCTTTGGCCTACCGACACGATCCAGACTCGTGGGGACTAACACCATAAATCGGTATGAATGCTGTTGCACAACTGTCACACTCATACTTGACCCTGAGCCACATATATGACTCGATATCCCTCACTCCACCCGTCATTTCAATACCCAAACTTCTCGTCCATGCACATATTGCGCGGACCGTCGCGTCTTCTTTCCTGCGGCGTGTCCCCGAAACGCGCCCACGTGACACATATCTATATTATCCGTGAACCTGGCCCCCAGGTTCACTTTTCTTTAACCGAGGAACGAGACTATGCACTTGCTTCCGACACCCAGAACGGCAGCGGAAGTGCTACCCAAATTTCTGGCCTGGGAGAGATATTTCATCTTGAATGGATTTTCATGTCGTGCTGTACATGTGGAGGATTTCCAACGTCGAGAATCTGATTACAAATCCATTGTACGTAAGTATATGTACCCGGTCCTTCAACCCGTCAACGCCGCCGTCACCGCATGTATTGCTCCTACGCCTTCAGATGGACTCAGCGCTCGATGGCCATACATCTGAAAGCAGAAAGAGAACGCACCAAAACCGAGGTTGCGTGGATAGCAAAAGTACACGACGTCGAGCTCTGTGCCGAACTTTGCGCGGAATTGGGGCTTGCTGCCGAGCCCCAGCGTCTTTGTGATGGTCGCGTACGTGCGCTCCATCATCTTGGCCTTCCACAGGCGCGTGTTTTCGCCGGCCGTCAGCGATTCAGTCGCGCTCGTCCCAAACGTCGCGGAGCGCAAGCCGGCGGCGGCCATCGCGCTGATCGCTTCGGCCAGGAGGAGCTCGATGGTGCCGGAGGGGGCGCCGGGGAATTCCAAAGAGAACTTGAATTGGAAGCCATATTTCCGGCTCAACTGGGCAAGCACAACGATGGCGCAGATCTTATCAGAAAGGAAGAGCTTTGCGGTCAAAAGAACGGTGAGAGGGTGGGAGCGAAAGCTTACTTCGCCGTCTTCATCCTTTGCGTAAAAGTACTGGCAGGATATATCAGTACCAGCGAAAAAAATAAAAATCTAAACCGGTTGCGTCAGAACGCCTACCTTACGATGCACTTCATCGTCCCACGGCCGAATCTCTGTCGAATGTACCTGCTTCCCCGTCCGCCCCTCGCGCCACTCGCGGACCCGACGATCAATCTCCTGCTTGACCTCCTCCCCGGGCGTCCCCTCTCCAACACTCACGGGAACCACGCCCTTGGCTCGTGCCGAGCGGATCTTCTGCGCGAGCTTGCGCCCCGCCTCAAACGTTGTCGGGTTGATCCGCTCCTCCGCCGCGACGATGACCGACGCCCACCCCCGCTCGCGAGCGAGCACGCCCTCCGTCACCTCGTCCACGCACGCCCACAGCGCCTTGAGCCGCAGCTCGGTGTCGACGTGCTGCAGGAAGCGCGCGATGACGCCGTGCAGCTGCGCGTCGTCGCACAGGGGGCGGCCCCACGCGAGCGCGTGCCCCTCCGACTCGCAGTACCCCACCGCGCCGCCCGTCGGTGCGTCGCGCCACACGGTCCACTGCGGGTCGAGCCACGCGGTGTTGTTCGAGTCCGCGTATGTCGCGATGAGGTTCTCGAGTGGCGGCAGGGGCGGCGGCGCGTCGGTAACGTGGAGAGACGCGGCGTACTCGACCGTGCTGGATTCCGGCCCGCGTAAGGCGTGCCCGCCAGCATCATTGCGGTCGACTTGCGCGTCCGGGAAGCTCTTCGGGTCGCGCGGGAAGAGGTTCGCCCAGCGCACGTTGCCGAGGTCGAGGAAAAGCATGATGACGCGCTCGAGCCCGACGCCGCCGCCGCCGCTACGCAATTAAACATCGTGAGCAAGTATCACATTTTCGTGAGATAGACGCACTGTGGCGGGCAGCCCCAGCGGAAGCCGTCGAGGTACTCCTCCATGCCTTCGAAATCGATCTTGGCCTCTTTCATGCGCTGCTCTAGGAGGGGTGCGTGGTGGATACGCTGCCCGCCGGAGAGAATCTCCTGGCCGCGGAGAAAAAAGTCGGCCGAGTTTGAGTACGTCTGGTACAGATGAGGAAAATGGCTCTCATTGTCGTTACAAGGTCACAACTCACGTCGTCGTTGGGATCGGGCATGGTGTAGAACGGTCGGACGGTGAGGGGAAATTTATCTAGACACGTAGCAAGTCGTCGTCGGCATCATGGAAGATTAACAATCAGAGAATCCCACCTAGGATATAAAAATCGGTGCCATACTGTGCACGGCCGTTCAGGATTGCTTGACTCGGAATAAATACCAAAGAACGGCGGCACACCTTTTCCTTGACCAACGCGCCCAGCTTCTTCTCCGCCGGTGTGTTCAAATCCTCCTCCTCACTCGGCTCGCTCCCATCTTCCTCCGTCCACCCCGCCTCCTTTAACATTGCGATACCCTCTTTGAACGTCAGCCGGAGCGTCTTCTCCCGCCACACGAGGTCCTCGTGCGGGAACTGGCGCTTCACAATCTCGATTTCCGTGCGGAAGCGCTCCTGCAGCGTGGCGAAGATGTGTTTGAGGACGCCGTCGAGAGTGTCCAAAACTTCTGTATACGAGACGTCAATCGTCTGCTCGAGATCCATGCCCGTGAATTCCGTCAGATGCCTTCCCGTGTGCGAATTCTCCGCGCGGAACACCGGGCCAATCTCATACACCCGCTCCATATCTGCGGCGATGCACATCTGCTTGGCGAGCTGTGGGCTCTGCGCGAGGGACGCCTGGCGGTTGAAGTAGTTGACGGTAAAGACGGACGCGCCCGACTCGCTCGCGCCCTGCTGGAGCTTGGAGGACTGGATCTCGGTGAACCCTCGCGCGTCGAGGTGCGCGCGGAACGCGGCGCAGGTGGCGGCGCGGATGCGGAAGATCGCGATGGAGGTCGCGGAGCGGAGCGAAGCGACACGGTGCGCAAAGTGCGCACGGGGGGTGACGCGGCGCGCGGCAAAGTGTTCCTAGACGTAGCCGCTGGGTCAGATTCCTTTGTGGTATCAGAGTGAAAGGACCGAGGTCATACATCTTGAAAGTCTGATTCCGGACGGCTGGCATTTTCGATATCGAATGGGACATGTTTCGTTACTTGCGAGACGACATGCATCTGCACATGAGGTGAATTAAATGAGGATGCGGCACTCAGGTTGGTAACGCACAGACTTGATCAGAATCTCCATATTGTGAACGGTGGCATTGTGAACTGCAGATTGGCCGTCTCCCGGGGCCTGCAGGACGCCCGATACGCGGACAATTGTTTCTAATGGAAGGCGCTCAATCCAGCGGACCATATTCTCAGATACGGTTCCGTCCGAGACGAGGACTAGACCTTGAATAGTATCTAATTGGTGGCGGAGGACGACAAAAGCCAGATTGAGCCCTGTGTACACGTTAGAGTAATTGGGTTGAGGCGTGATGTACATACCCTGGCGTCGTAAATGGTGTATACGCGCTCGTAGGAGCACTTCATCTCCGGGCTTCATCTTAGCTATCTCACGAATGGACATTGGCCTAGAGAAATGGTAAGCTGAGACCAGGTCGAGCCGAATGTGTCCTCACGGTCCACCAAATCCAGGCTTTCCGTTGACTGGGAGTAATCCATATTGTGCGCCGATGGGATCCGCGTCCCGCGCGTCCTGTGCGGCTGCCTCCCGCTCCCGCGTTTCCGCAGCGCTGCGCTGGTCGCGTACAGCGACGGCGTCTACGGGACTCGGGTCCTGGACGGGACTCTCCGGGGGGCTAGTCCGAGTCTTATGCGACGGACGGAATCCCTGCTTGACACGCGAGATAATGGTGGCTCCAGGCATGATGTTGTGGCAAGGACCTCCAGGGCTTGGTATTTTCTTTGCTGGTTGTGACATCAATTGCTGATCATCGAGCGGGGTAATGACGGGTAATGACGGAGGCTGCCGATAGATGCCGAAACGTCATGACGGCGTCAGACGCCAAAGACAACCTCAAAGACAACCACCACGATGGACACCGAGCAAGATGTTCCCCACGACGCACTCATCATCGAGTCGCGCAAACGAGGCACTTGGGATGCACTCGTATCCCGCACACTCCCCAAATACTCGGGTCCCCACCCCGTCGGCGTCTGTGACGTCGAGCTGCCCATCCCTCAGCAAACATTCGGAACGTTCGCCCACAAAAACCTCCCAAACGCACCCATAGGCATCACCATCGACACCGTCCTCTTCTCCCTCTTTTATCCGTGTCAAGTCGACCGCAAGTACGGCCATGTTCTCTGGTTTCCGCAGTGCGTGCCTGTCTACTCGGGTGTTTATACGCCCACACATACCTCAGTCTTGCCCAGACGATCAATGGCTTTCTGAGAATGGCAAGCCGTGACAGCTGGGCGTATCGCATGGCCGCGTATCCCGTCGCTGCCGCCCTTGTGCGCGGCACGATGCTTCCTGCGTTCGGGGATGTGCCCGTAAAGATTCCGGAAGACGGTTCCCGCTGGCCCTTAATCATCTTTAGCCACGGCGCCGGGTCCTCACGCCTACTGTACAGTGCGCTTGCCGGAGAACTCGCCTCGCATGGCTACATCGTAGCTGCCGTAGGTAGGTCATTTGGTTGTCCACATCAGCCCAGCCAATTAACCCCCGCTCACAGAACATCGAGATGGCACAGGTCCAAGCTCGAAGATCACTACCCCCGATGGCCGCTCCCGCAAACTCGACTTTCTCAACTGGCGCGACATCTAGTAACATTTTTTTTGCCCATCGTCTCTCCTCTTCCTATTCAACCTCCTCTTCAGCTGGCCAGACCACGAAGTGCAGCCGCCAGACGACACCACCCTCCGACACATCCAGCTCCAAGTGCGCCTCGCCGAGCTACGCGCCGTCCACAGCGGCCTCGTCTCGCTCTCCACCGGCGCGGCGGACTTTGCGCCCATCGCCGCGGCCCGCCCCGCCCTCAAAGCGCCCGCGCCATCCTTCGACTGGACGCGCTGGGCGCACTGCCTTGACGCCGTGCGCCCCGTCATGTGCGGGCACTCGCTCGGCGGCAGCGCCGCACTCCTCGCTGCCGCCTCCTCCTCAGACTTCGATTTCTCCCGCATCGTGGTGATGGACCCCGCGGTTCAGCGTGCGCACGCCTCCCTCCCCTCCTCCGCGTTGACGACGTGATGTGTAATGTAGGTCTCGAGCCGTGGGGCGACCGCGGAATCCCGTGTCCGCTCCTCGTGCTCGCTTCGGAGGAGTTCTTCCACGATCCCGACTTTGCGCGCACGCTGTCGCTCGCCCGATCCGCTACGTCCGCTACCGTCCTCAGCATCGGTCCGCCGCTTCTTCTTCCTTTCCATTGAGTTACTGAGTTACTGAAATCTCGCTACGCACTGTAGCGGGCACGACGCACCCCTCCTTCTCCGACGTCTTCCTCATCCTCCCAAACTGGATCAACCGCCTCGCGGGGCTGCGCACGCCGCCCGAGTACGTGTGCGACGTCGCCGTCGCGTGCATCCGGGAGTTTGCGAGGGGGGACGAGGTGATGGTGAGGAGGCGGGGACGCGCGAGCGATGCGGGGCGCGACGGCCAAGGCCAGGGGGGTAAGGAAGCAGAGCCGGATAGGGGGTTTGGGTTGGGCGCACCCGGGACGGTGGGGTTGCACTTGTAATGGTTGGGATGAATAACCGTTCGGAAGCTCGAGAAATCCACACCTGTTCTTTCGTAATATTACCTGTTTTATGGGTTACGCGCGGTCAAATTGACCTGCATGCCGAGATCGTCTTGCACTGTGCGTTGTGTTCTCACCCATCTGGGAGGTAGTCAAAGTGTGCTATGGTTGTGGGTACCTCCATATACTCAGCCTACTGTAGAATAAATCGGGGTGGAACTGTGAACAAAGTGGATCCGCGACGAAGAAAAACAGATGACTGGAGCTGGCATCGAAAACAGAGCCGCAGGCGAAATTAAACCTAGAACCTGGAATCAACGAATAAGAGCTGAAAAGTTCTCGAAGCTGAACGGAAAACTTTGAGCGGGGACTTGAGCGGGAATCAGTTTCTCCACTCTGCCACGGGACAGTTCAATCCCAGAAGTTCAACTGAAATTGCCCGATCGCTTGGGTGCCGTTAGATCCAATGTCAGGATGAGAGTTCATTACGTTTGAATTCAGATGATTAAGAACGTCCAACTCTGTGCGATTTTATCGACCCACAAAAGCAAGTGGGTGTTTTCTCTCTTTTAAACCACTGATGTCCGAGTCAGGCTCAGAACACTTCTTCGAACTCTCCTAAACTCACATTTTTCTGCCTCTTCAAGTAATGGGTTTTTTATTTATTCCGGGATCGTGTTGCTCAGCTCGAGGATCTGACACATTCACCTCACGGGGATGGAACGACTTATTGGATAACTGGAGTTGGTGAAGCGGTCTGAGGCTTCGTTGAACTCTCCGTCCCGCAAAACGGCAAGTACGTATAGTAATTGCGAGTTCGTTCATGAGATGTACTAGTATTCGTTTATCTGGCACCACCTCTGGACCCAGCTCTCACGTCTCCTCCACAGATACTTACGTCACGGTATCAAAAGCAAATTCATTTCGTTATTACAATAGTGTTGATGTACTGGTATACACATGCGGGGTATGGTCGTTGTGTCTATAAAGTAAAAGTAACAATATCGCCTTGATTACGAGCCCAGCTCCCCATCCTACACATATGGCTAATTCACTTGGGTACCCAAATGAACCGCACATATTATTACACCGCCAAAATTCCTCAACGTGGTAACAGCGTGGCCACGACATCAGGCTGATACTCTTTACCGAGCTGGTTGCCATGTGGAACTCACCAGGTATCTATGTTTGGTCTGGAATGGACCCATTGTGTCTCCATTAGTAGCTGGGTCCCACATATAGTTGATGTCTATGATCGACACTTTGACTTGAAATTTGGAGGGTTCATGTAG
This sequence comes from Mycena rosella, assembly GCA_029378255.1. Taxonomy (NCBI): domain Eukaryota; kingdom Fungi; phylum Basidiomycota; class Agaricomycetes; order Agaricales; family Mycenaceae; genus Mycena; species Mycena rosella. The sequence goes on from JARKIE010000260.1 coordinate 129,032, forward strand.
GTACCTTGAACTCGTCCGAATGATCAACAGGAAAATAAATCATTATTCAAGACAACATAAGTAACATGTACAGCAGCATCGAGTGAGCGCAGTTGAACAAGTTGTCGTCCGAACACGTGTCCTCGTGGGCTGCGGCCGCAAGTCTCGAACCATGTTGGTGCCTCGTCGAGCATGCAGCATGCTTGTGGGGTGAACTGCCCACCCGCAGTCAGATGCCCGACCTCAATGAGGGTGACTTCCAGTCTCCAGTGCACGCCAAGTAGTAGGGGAGGGCAGCGGCAAGTCAAAAACTTCGGCCAGATAAGGTAGGCGCATTACGCATTTATCGAGTCACGTGAGTGTGACTGATGAGTGACAGTAACGTAGGAAAACGCGAAATTTCAGAACAACGAAAAAAAATTGTGTATTTCTTCGGTCTCGGGCCCTCCGGAGCCAAGAAATTTTGTCAACAACTCACAAAGGACTTCTCAAACTTGAACTGGCCACAGAATTGCAGATTTAGTTGTCTAGACTGATCTGCGGGCCACATGCAAGGTGTTCTACCCCTGTTGACTCCAGTGAGATTTTCTTTCAGAGGGTTCTTGAGGCACATAGTAGTCTAAATTCATATACTGCTACAGCTTGACACATGTGAACGTGTATATACCACAATGACGGTTACGTCGCATGCCTGTCAGGGATGGGAATTGCCCTATTAGGCGTGGAATTTCCTTTTTAGGAAGCGCGAATTTTTTCGAATAAAAATGAATGTCCCTGCTAGGATGATCAGAATCTCATTTTGAGTCTTTTCAGTCAAAACAAGATAAAGCTATTTTTTGGAGAGGAATCTCGGAAATCTGGAACCATAGGATTGTTCCTACAGTCAAATAACACATTTCTATGGTTTCACTTTATTTTATTTGTCGATGTGGCTGCCACCTATGGCGATACAGTTGGTGTCACGTTAAGCAGCCACGTGACTCAATGGATGTGTAATGCGCCTACCTTACATGCCGCACACATTGTGGAGATCCTTGAAGTTTGCCTGAATGGACATAGTGGACAAATCCGACACGGGGAGCAAAGTGGGTGGTTTGGGTGTATCGTGGGATGCATTGAGGAGGGCGGCATCACATGTGTTGGGATCGTAAAACAGAGTCCTGTCAAAGACCGTGCCATCGAGATGGGGGATGGCAGAGAAGCCGATGTCGAGGGGCGGGAAGGAGGGCAACAGGAGACGTTATCACAGCAATTTGTGACTGTGCAAGTGAGAGACCCTTGAGGGAGAGTGTTGAGAAAGAATCTGAGGCAAAGGTTCCAAGGGATTGTGGTTTGAGGCTGCAGGATTGAGTGGTTTGAAGTTCGAGATGGAGGCAAAGGCTTGATACGGGAGGCTTGAGGGGGGCTTGGTTGGGCTTGGTTGGGTTCTCATAAGGACTTGGGACAACCCACAGCAGTGTTGTCTTTGACGGGGTCTGACTGGGTCTGACCGGGCGTCAAGACCCTTTGACCGGCCTTTGACCGTTTCGTCAAGGCCGGATTTCCTTTTTTGGAATAACTGTTTTAAACTCGTAGAACCACCGGAAAAATCAGGAAAAAATCGGATCGTTGAGAGAATGGATATACCAGCCGATGCTGTACCAAGCGGCCCTATAATGCGAACCCATTCGGAAAAATGTTTATCCCACCCTGGCCATGACCGTGTTTGAACTTTGAAGCTCTCCGCGTCATTCTTTGGATGTTCAAAGTCACCTTCGGGCATGTAGTGTGAGTACAATTGAACAGATGGTCTTTGCTGTGCATTGCCAGATTATGCCAGATTTCTCATTGCAAAGACAACATTGATTCCTTTGACTGATTTTGGATTCTGACCGTCCCGCCGTAGTTTTGAGCCATACACATGTTACATTAATTTTAATTCATGATCTGACATCAGTACCACTATGAATCTTTTCACAGGCCATTCGGGGTGCATTTGGATATGGGGTTGCCCTGTTGTTCACATAGCAGTTTTCCATACCGGTAAATCTGACTACCTTTCAAAATTGATACTGTAGGCAGAAAATATTTGTCCTGACCACTCAGAACATCGGATTACGGTCGGGTAAGGCTTGCTAGCATTGCACACGACCCTTAACAACTGTAATGAAGGACTTTTCCAAATTTGGAAAGGGTCAGGCCGAGGGTCAGACCCGGTCAGACCCTGGTCAAAGGGTCAAATGGGCCAGACCTTTTTGACTCTCGGCCTGGCCTCAGACAGCACTGACCCACAGTGTGGGTAGCACGGTGCCAGCGGAACAAGGATGCGATGAGAAAGGAGAAGATGGTGGGGGGGGCGAAGGAAGATATGGCATCAAAACGAACCGCTTTACATGCTCACGTGGTTTTGATCTGTCAAGCGTGGGTTTTGATGTGGGACTTGGGATAATCTGCAGCCATTGCAGTTCCAATTTGCGAACTGGCGGCTTTTTTCTTTCTTCATCTCCTCTTCCGAGCGGACACAATTAGCATAGTTTCCAAGGTTCTTTTATCTTTTTTTCTTCTGAAATCTGGATTGCAGACCAGCACTTGTGAGCGAGGCACTGGCAGTCCCAAATAGCCTGGTGCCAAAGCCTTCACCTCAAACTGAATGTTTCAAGCCCCCACTAAACCTAAGGCCCTGTTCGGGATCCCTAATTAAAAGTCCAAATCCTAATTTTGCCTGCCAAACAATCGTGTAGTAATTGTGTACCAATTCGGGATGAAATTAGATGGAAAAACTGTACGGATGCGCATCTATCTAGCTAACAACCATTGTCACACAATTAATTGTGGTTGCCTCACTTGCCCTTTCCTCTCCACTCGCTCGTGTCCTCTACTCCAGTATGGCCAGGAAGAGCAGCAAGAACAAGGAGAATTAGTCCGACAAGTCCGCAAAAAAGTGTTGCCGTTGGAACACTTTGTGCAATGTGTCATCGCACAACTCATTGCGGAGCAGGCTGACGGGAACCAGATGGTGATACAGCGCATCTGGCGCTAACCGTGAAATCCCACTATTTTGCGAGTCCTAGGACTATTCTGAGTCCTAAGGCTACCTTGCCCAGTGCTATACAATTAGGATCAGAGCTGAGCTCTGAAGCTGCTGGTCATATATCAATGATGCTGAGAGAACCGTAATGTTACTCTGAACATGCTACGGCTGGGTCCCATACCATGGGGATTGGCATAGCAGTCCTAGGAGTAGCAGGAAGTTCGTTAACTGTGGCCCACAACCTATACCTAGGGGCAGGTTACACTACAAAAAGCTAGGTATTACCAAGGAGTTTAAACCAAAAGCCTAGACGAAGATTAAGTACCAAGTTGGATGAGGATGGCTGGATAGAACCAGTCCGAGGAACTATAAGTCACCGTCCAAGGAAAAGGACTGTGACTGGACAGGATCATGTTCGAGGACTTACCACGGTCCAAGGACTATGTTGAATATGATACTTATGATGTACCGAGGACCCTTGCGGGTGCCCCCAGACTGCTCATATGGGCAATAGGAGACATTGTTGACGTCTGAGGAGCCCTTGCGGGTGTCCACTGACTGCTCACACACTTACAACAAGAACACTTAGATGTCCTAGGAGTCCATCACAGATGTCCCAGGACCACTCTAAGTCGTTCCATGGACACACTTCCGGTGGATCCTGGGAAGGATCAGAAAATGTGATGGACGCGACACGTCCCAGGAAACCAAACTAGATCAAAGTGATTGATGAATGATCGATCACAGCAGACTGAAATGTTGAGGCTGAGCCGTCGAGGACGTAGACGGCTGGCAGAGGTACTCCGTGGCTTACTCACTAAGTTGGACAAATGGGATGGATTAGCAACCATGCCGGGGCAGGACGCAAGTGTCCGAGGAGCCGGAACAAACACGAATAGGTTCAGCCAGTCCGAGGGCATTTGAAATATACCCAATATAGGCCCTAGGAGTCAAAGGATATGACTACTAGGTGCCGAGGACACCCTAAAACTAGAGCGGCTCGCCACGTATACCCTTCCTATCCCGCCCGGACTGTCTGTTTATCTTATCTCATCGTATTTCTCATTACTCAGTTCCACTCTGTCATGTACCTCTGTATTTACTATAAAAGACCACGTAGAACATGCCCTACAGCAGTTCATTCGTGCCCCAGTACTTGCCTAGGCGGTTGCCAACAGCATTTGCTTGCCAAGGGCCTTGTGTTCTCTGTATCAGCGAGGAGATTTGTTTAAAAACCTATCCTCTTGTGTGGATTCATTAACAGGAAGTTCGATTGTGGGCTACTTTGTGCTTTAAGGTCATCTAAGCCCCTACTGTGTTGTGGTCCTGCTGCAGCAGTTTGTATTCAAAGGTCCCTTGTTAAGTGGCAAGGTCAGGCATTGGAATCAACCCTGTTTAGCAGGTTGGTTGTGTATCAAATGAGCCATTGGAATCAGCCCCGTTTAGCAGGCTGGTCGTAGATAACTCTTGGAATCAACCCCGTTTAGCAGGTTGGTTGGAGTTCCCAGACCCCTAGGCCCAATTTTTGGCAGTCCTAGGACACTTTATCTCTCCCACCCCCACATTCCGTGGCCTGGGAACCCCAAGTTTGGTAGTTTGCAACTACTGGAAGCTCCTAGGACAGTTCTATTCGAACATCTTTTGAGTTGATGTCTGTCGCAACGTCCCTCAA
>JARKIE010000261.1:0-133672 GCA_029378255.1 Mycena rosella
GGTCCCCCGGAAGGCTGAAAAAAACTTTTTACCCCACATTTTGAATGCATTCTCAGGCCTTCAAAAAACAATATCCAGGTTGGGGAAGATGTAGCGGGTGAAAAATGAGTCGGAGAAGGCCTTCTGATTGCCCTCCAAAGTCAGAAGTTCTGAAATCTCACTGCTTATAATTTACAAGACCTGGAAATCACCCTTCCTAGTCTCGTATAAACCAATAAGAAACTTTGCGGAAACACCAAGGAAACCAAAAGGAAACACTTTGCGAGACGCGTCTTGATAGCATCAGCTGCATTTGGAACCTGTCCATCGGGTGGCGGTGGCCATGGACATGACTCGGAGTTGCGGCCCGGCTCTAGGGGTGGGAACCTCCTTCCCGATATGGGAAGAGTACGGAGGGAGGAAGGGCTGAAAAAGACTTTTCGACCCGATATCTGTTTTTCGAAACCCGACACCCCCTTGCGTAAACATCGGACTTTGAACAATTTGCACCTTCTGTCACACATCGTTACACGGCACTTCGACACGTCTTTCTCCGCTTCCTCTGCCACAATTCAAGACAGGCGTAGGTGTTCTCTAGGTACAGTCGACTTTTTCATAATGCATAAAGTTGGGACCCACCCTAAATCTATGCATTACGGCAGATATGCAAGATGAAATTGTCACCCATAGTGTGACACCGTGTAATGTCGTGACCGATGCCCCAAAGTGTGACAATTTTTGCTATTCACCTCACCTTTTTTAGTAGGCCTTGTGCCAGGATACAGATGGGCATGAATTACACAACAGACTGTGACTAAATGCAGCCAGATTTAGCTATTTTGGGAGACCGGCCACCCATTGTCACCCTAATTTGGTCATCTCATAATGCATATGTGGGTAAAATGTGGCTCACGAAGCTATGCATTATCAGAATGCATAAAATAATGCATATCCCCGCCTCCCGACGTGGTTCCGGACCAAATCCTATGCATAATGAAAAATATGCATTATCACCTTATGCATTATGAAAAAGTCGACTGTACCCATACAAATCACCCATGGAGGGCGATCCGCCGCCGTCGCAGCCTGTTCCCAAAGTTCGGCCATGGAAGCGCATGACACGGTGACACCCCTTACCATTCCTGTCATCCCTTAGTCTCTCGGTGCCAGACGCTCTAACGTTGAAGCTCGTACCTTGCTTGTTAGAGTCTGTTTGTTACCGCGGGGGTCGGATCGTGTAGCCGCGTTATTACGTGATCTCACATAAGCAAATCACATGTGATTCCCTACATTACCGCGTCATTGCTTTCCTCGACGCGTCGTGCCCACAGCCCTCCCCTCCATGGCCCCGAAACTCCGCTGGCAGTCGACTACGGGTCGTGACACACTACAGAAGATTGTAAAGAAGGTAATTCCTGCTTGGAAGGATGGTTTGCGGCCTGTACAGGAAGACTTGACATCGGCGATGCTTGACGGCGACGACGTACTCTGCTGCACTGCTACTGGGGATGGAAAATCTTCAGCATTCTCTGTTCCAATCCTCGTGCTGAACGAGTACAATACCAACCCATCCGAATATCCCCTGGGCTTCCGACGCGCGTAGACCCGGTGGGAATTGTTGTGACCCCGACCAAAGGTTTGGCCAATAACATTGTACGCATCTATCTTTTTTATGGTCCCTACTGGCTCACCACATGAACAGGTTCTCGAACTCCGTCGGCTCGGTATTACTGCATTCTCATACTGCCGGGAATCACTTGCGGATGCGCGTCGTGAAGGCATTACGCTTGCCGATGAAATCAAGAGCTGCGCCAAATGGCAGGTCATCTGCGTCGACCCGGAACATCTGAAAACGAAAGACTGGCGCAATATCTCGGAATTCCCACACTTTCGTTCCAAAATCACCTACACTGCCGTCGACGAAGTCCATCTAATCAAGGAATGGGTAACGGATTTCCGCGTAGATTTCAGGCTCATTGGTCTGTTTGTCCGAGGACGACTTCCTGCATCGGCCTCCGTCGTTGGGCTGTCCGCAACATTAGCACCCGGGAAAGACACTGCCGCTGTTTGTCGAAGTCTCGGGCTATTCGAAGGTCAATTTCACATGATTAGAAGGACCAACGAGCGACCGAATCTTCATTTTTCCATGCAAACATTATCACACGGCCTCTCTGGCTACGAGTTCCCAGACCTCCTTCCCTTTCTCCAAACCGGTCGCAAACTCATTGTCCATTTTCACACCCTCGACATGCTCTTCCGATGCTACGTCTACATATGGCGTCTTCAGTCCTCCTCCGCAGACAAGATGCGCCGCACCCGCATGTACCACAGCCTTTGTCCGCCAGAGTATAACGAGGAACGATCCGGCGCATAGACGAGGACCCGGAATGTCAAATTGTCCTAGCTACAATCGCTTCTCCAACGGGATCAACGCAACGGGGATCCTCGATAGCATTTCTCTGGGTTTCTCTAGCACGCTGGATATTATGTGGCAGGAGAAGGGGCGGGCTGGTCGCGCACCAGGGACATTGGCGCGCGGAATCGTGCTTGTGCAACAGAGCACAATCACCCTTGTGGCGAAATTCCTGAAATGTAAGTCTTTTGCGCCTTGTCTTGCATTTCGTCTAACCATATATTCCCAGCGATTTCTGATCCTCCTCCGCCAAAACCGCAGAAGGGCAAAGGAAGCCGCAAGAAGAAAACCTCCGATAGTATGACTCTGGTCAAGGCACAGTTTATCACCGAAACCAACTGCCACACCGCATTTCTTAACCGACATTACGACAACCTACCGTCCGAAACGAGTACGCTGGATTGTATCACCGCCAAACGATTCATTCCTTGCGTCATATGGCTGGCACGAACCCACAGAACAATCGAGTTTCCAGCACCGACCTCAACTCCCGAGTTTCTCCATTGACACCTGCTACGGCCTCGCCCACCCCCCGTTCTTCTTCCAAACAGCTGAGGCTAACTAAAAAATAGCGCGAGAGCGCCACGACCCGACTCAAAAAATTCCGGAACTCAATTTGTTGCAGGAACACCGACGCGGAAGCTTCCTAGAACATCCACAAACAATGTTTCTCCCGTCCTCTATTCAAACTCTTATTCTTGATAAACTCCTTTCGATTTCCTCTCGTTACTCACTGGAACTACTCGTCCAGACCTGGCGTCATCGGGAAGCCTACTGCGCTGCGTTGTATAAGGTGATCCAGGACATCCAAGCTGATGTCAAGGACGAGCGCAATGAAGCCCGAATTGCCCGAATGCCGCACTCGTCAAAGAGGGCTCGGAAGCGGAAAATCGAAGAAGTTTCAGACCTCTCGGAGGAGAGCAGCGCTGCGGAGGACATTTCTATCGAGTCCGACTCATCACTCCGGAAAGTATCCCAATCCCACACAGATCCACTCGCTCCCGCGGCGCAAAATCTGCTGAAAGTAACAGGGGAACTGCGCTGGAAACAATCACCAATGTAAAACGGCCACGACAAGGACTCAAGAGTGCAGCTGAAACATCGCAGGAGTATGGACGCCAGTACAAGCCCAGGGAGCGAGGGAGAAGGTCATAATTTAATTGTAATCCTCTGGGCTGGAATCCGAGTCTGAATCGCGCTCTTCCCCCGAGTCTGGATACCCCTCTCCATCTTCCTCCGCTTCGCAGTCATCACTTTTGTCCTCCACCTCGCCCTCCGATCAAGTTCGAGCTCTCCATCGTCGTCGCTGTGCTCTTCATTATCCCCTTCTCCATTCTCTTCCTGTAGCCCCGCTTCTTCGACAGAGGTACTGCGTAGCTTTGAATTGCTCAGGTCTTCGCCGTCATCTTCCGGCTCGTTGGGATCTATGCTTTCTGAAATCGATGAGCGATAACTGCCCGCACTTCAGCACTCCCACGGGAGCATTCACTGCTGGGAACACTCGTGCTGGGGAATTGTAACGTGTTCATGATAATCTTCGCTACAGGTGAATCGACGCGGATCTCCGTATTTTCGTCCGAGGGTGTGTCGGATCGTCGCTCGGAACTGGTCGCAGTGTCTCGGCTTCGAATTTGCGCAAGAAAGTCCCCTGGAACGGTTGATTTAGTAAGAAAATCCTCCATCTTGCCCTCCTCAAGGCGACGCCACCCTCGCGCGAACTGGTTCACAGCAGCATGACCCATACTGCGCCCAGAACAAAATACATGCACCTCCTCCTCCTTGAAAACGGTCAGGAGAAGGTGCAACTCGCTCTGAACACCAGGTGAGGTATGGGTCTTGCCGCGAGGCTCCAATTCGAAGGCGGTTTCAACTTCCTCCTTGATCTGAAGAAAATGGTGGACGTTCGGCGAGATGGTCTGACGGTAAAACTTGCTGTCAAATTCGCCGCCGTGCTTCTGAATCATATCCTCGAGCCATTTGTTGTAGTGCTCTTGACGAAGTCGGCAGGGAGCCATTTGCCGAGCTCACCCTTGATATTGAGGAGCCAGTTATTCAAGATCACATTCTTGAGGTCTTTGGACGCTTCATATCGAAGCATACAATATACCTCGAGAAGATAGTTCACGTAGTTCTGGTGCGACGATCCGGCGAATTTGAAAATCCATAGCTGACGAAGATTTCATTTCAGTTAAAGCTCCTAGAACTCCAATAAAACGAACCTTCACTATTTCCCAAACCCGTCCAATGTCACCCTCCGGGACGGCCTTGCTGAATTCGATCCACCAGCCAAAGTCCTGGAGGAAAATCTGACTGTTGCGTAACAGCGATCGCCGGTAAAACCCTCTTTCTCCTCGTGGAACTTGGGTGCATCATCGGATTTTGGTGGTACCGGATTAGCCCGCGGTTCGGGTTCTGCAATGTCCACGAGATCTGGGAGATTTCATCATTATTCGCAGAATCCGCGAGATTAGTGTGTGTTGGCGCTTCCCAGTCGCTGCCTGCAGGAACTTTATTTCCGCGGGCCGGGTCTAGCGATTCCGAAGCTAGTAGAGACGCCTGAATCGCAGATTGAGTCGCATAACGGTCTACGAGCACCATGGCATATCCTAAAAGCTCCTCCAGGGGCGGCAATTGATTTGTACTCGCGAGGTTGCGAAAATATGCATGCAAGTCGTCGGTTTCGAAAAAAAACTGTGATGATTCAGAGAATGAACACACGACGAGGATATAGGGCGTACCGCCAACAATCGAGCACATGAGCTTTCCAGATTAGCGTCAAATTGCGCACAGGAGGATAGTAATCACAACTCTTGATGTTGGAGGGGCGTTTAAGACCTGCAATATTTGAGGCTTTGGAGAGAGATGATGGGTCGAGGGAAGTTGATGGACCATAGTGGTTCGCAGCGGTGGAGTTCAGATCCGTTGCACCGGTGTGCCATATTTCCGGTGTCGCGATCTTGTTCTTGAACGTGCCCTGAGGAGTGCATAGCGTCGTGAGACGCAGAGCATTCGCGTATGATGCTCCATCTCCCCGAATCCATGAAAGCAATTCCCTGGATCCCTCGAGTCGATCCCTCTTTGAGTATAAAATCGTCTACTGCTCGTTCAAACCCCTGCAGAGACGTTGAACGCTCGCGTTAGTCTTCAACGGTTGGCAACCCGTTTTACGACCCTTGCGCATGCGATGTAGTGCCAAAGGTTCCTCTCGAATCATCGCGATAACATCCTTGAGCATGTGCGGGTGGAAATCGATGGTGAATTCGACGAGAGTCTGTGTCCAATGAAGGGAATAGCAATGCGTAGGTGCGGCCAATTTATATCATCGAATAGGCTGCCGGTCGTGAGGGTTTTACGCTCTTGTTGAGCTACCTTGTTGTAATACGGTTCTGCGTCGAATGCTCCAGGAGCACAGTCATCCAAGTCAAGATTCGTCCCCGCGGTCCCCACCTTCAATTCGCTGAGGCATCCAATACCCTGCTCGTATACATCACAATACTCCTGAACGTTGTCGAGCAATAGGGCATTCTCCGTCTGGCCTCGAGAAGTTGCATCTTTGATCTTTTCTCGAAGTTCATGAAGACTAGCATCCGTCATTGTATTCAGCGCGCTCCTCGCAGTTGAATCGCTGACACCGTAGCCGAACCTGCAGAAGACGCGTTTCACGTCCACGTGGATTTGCACGCAAAGTGCCAGAGGCCGAGAACCATCGGAGATTGCCGTTAGCGTAGCGATTCCGCGATAGAATGAAGCTTGCAATCGCGCCGACTTGAATCTGAAGGAATTTAAGCCACCGGAATAAGTACTTCTAGAACCAGAAAGACATACGATGGGGTGTGGCCTGCTCTTCCGGACAAACCGGTGCAGACCAAACCTCAGTAAAAAACCAAACCGGAGGTAGTCAAATGCAGTATTGGGTTCCGATATGGCACAGGTTGAAGTGGGAGAGGACGGCTGGCCAAGAAACTACCTGCACCCCTTCCTTGCGACCATTATTTGCGCCGTAGATTGTCTCGACGCTCGGGGTCATCTGGGTCATTCCGAGCACTGCGTCCAACTTGCTTGCGTCCCTCAAAGGCAACGAGACGAGTTGCCCAAGTAGATATGAAGGGACGTGCGTGGTGGATTTGATCGGCAGGGCGCGTAGTCGCAAACATCTCCTTCTGCTCGTGGACATCGGCAGATTTACTCGCGGGATAACTGGCCTTGTGGCTGTAGATAAGGGGAAGGATGTCGGACATCTTGATATTCGTCCGGCCTCGGAGAAAACGAGCAATGACACGACTGTGCTTCGTTCCGCGGGATCAGGCTCACCACGAATGGGATTATGGAACAATATGGCCAAAAACTGGCCGAGATTTCGGAAAGGATACTCTTTCAGGAGCTTTTCCATGGCTCTGAATTTCTTGTGCAATTTCTGCTCTGCTGTGAGTTTCGCTTTACATAGACGCGGTTGCTGATGCGCGAAGGGTTGTGGAAGCCGCGGAGCGGAGGAGGTGGCAACGGAATGATAGAAGCGAATATAGGAGCAGAGGAAGGTCTATACGAATCAGTGTCGGCTGGTGGGCGCGGAATGATCGGGTTCGCGTCGAGCGGTGTGAGGTAATTGCGATTAAGACGCGGCCGAGGGAGATGTTGGGCTCTAGGATCCATTGGATGGACTTATTACGCGTGGCTGCGTGTGCTCGGTGCAGTGGGGACGAGTGAGGAAAGAGAAAAGCGGTCTCGAGGGTCCCGACAAGAAGCGTCAAAGCAGCACGTGCGGCTTGCTTATGTGAGATCAGTAATAACGCGGCTACACGATCCGACCCCGCGGTAACAACTAGACTCCGCCTGGATCTAATCCTGGATCCTTTTCAACACCTCAGACTCCTATCACCACCATCTCATCCACATCTAGTACTCGGTACCTCTCCGTACCCCCATGCGCACACAATGGGAGAAAGTTGATGATGTGTTAACCTCCTATGGCTTCCACAATCTCAGCACTTTCTTGCCGCCCTCTCCCATGACCATGGCTCTGATGCCGACCTTCGAACACCCCGACACACAGCTTCAGTCACAGCATTCCTACAGGTAGCCTCTACCTTCAAATGGCCGATCTATTCGCGCTTATATATGATCACCCACAAAGTCAGCCAAAACGGAAGTACCCTGATCAGGTTTCTGCCGCCTTCTCACCCCACAAACCACTCGATGATATTCGATATGCACGCCCTTGTTTAATTGCGTGGGCTACGTGGACTATGGGGGACGAGGTGTATCGTCGCATTGGGCGGCTTGCTAAAAAAAGCAATGATCCGAAAAGCCGCACCCATGTCCGTGCTTTTCTCGTCAACTTGAGCTTTTTATGTTATGCGGATAGTGGCGGCGCTTGCATAGCGATGGATGGGGTGAAAGGGGGTAGAGTGATCCCGGATGGAAGTGGTGAAGGGATTCAGGGACGCACCGTCCGCTACCGGGGCTTTCTGCTTTTACATGCGCACGAAATCTATTGAATGGCATCCTCAGAGGGAAAAAGGAGGAAAAGATCGTATCTCTCGACGACCAAGGCCCGGGCTCGATTCGAACGAGCGACTCCTGCGAACCCCGAAATTTGTGAATTATTGGATGCAAGCGCAGATCATCCGCTACCGGGCCTTTCCTGAACCACCTACGCACAAATTATGTGGGCATTGTTTCACAGAAAAGAGGGGTGAAAATCACAAAGACCAGAATATGACCCACGCTCGATTCGAACGAGCGGCTCCTGCGAACAACGAGGGTTTCCAGCTATGGAAGGCAGGCGCGGACCATCCGCTACTGGGCCTTTCTGGTATCTTCTGCGCAGGAAATTAGACGGGCATTGTTTCGCAGGGAGGGTGAAAAAAGCAATGGGAAGACTGGATTATATAGGGCTCGGGTTCGAATTGAACGAGCGGCGCCTGCAGAATTGCAGGCCATGGATGCATGGAATGCAGACACGGACCATCCGCTACCGGGCCTTCCCTGGATTACCTGCGCGCAGCATTGAGTGGGATGCTAGAGAGGGAAAAACGAGAAAAAACTGAGCAGCACCGAATCAAGGCCTGGGCTCGATGCGAACGAGCGACTCCCGCGGAACTGTGGTCTGGAAATGATGGGATGCAAGCACGGACCATCCGCTACCGGACCTTCCTGGTATCACCTGCGCAGATGTTTTAAATGTGGGTGATTTCGATAAAAAAGGGATAAAATCCTGCCGATCATCGAGGCCCGGGCTCGAATCGAACGAGCGAAACCTCCCGCATACAGAGTGCTAGTATTTCAAACAAGCTCATGAGGGCGCGGACCATCTGCTACCGGGCCTTCTTCGTGTTGTGTGTGTACGCACTTGAATGGACATTACCACGACAGGATATATCAGTAGAGAACGGAATCATGCGAGAAGACCTACATTTTCGCGCGAGGTTGGTGGAAGCGACGGTCCGGACACGGGGTTTGGGTAGGAGAAAGCGGCGGCTAGATGTAATTTGGCGGCTGTGGGGTAGTGCTTTGAGCGCCTTTCTTGCGCTCCTTGTATGTTTTCTCGCTGAGAGCCAGAGTGAAATATTCATGAGCTGCAGCGCTGACCCGCTTAAGCCGCGATACAGATTGGGAGTTCTTAGAAGCTAGGGAAATCCCTGATGCAGACATCCACAGTTGACGAGTCGCCCCCGCGCTCACAAATTTTAGTTGGTGGCATGGTGTCCGGCGGTGGGGCGAACGGAGCATCGGCGTGCGGTGCTCGAGAATCCTGACCATAGGGCTCTCGGGCAGCACCTCCTGGAGGATCGGTCGGGGTGTGGCGCTCAAAATGGCGGTGCGCGAGCAGGGTCCGCTATCCATGTCGTATCGGGTTTCTGCGCAGATCTAGAAGGGGTGCGGCGCGGGTAGGCGGCGAGCCTCGTATGCTGGTCTCGCGCAGAGTCGTTCGTCATCTGCGCGGAGGGCGGGCGTTGTTTCTGGGCTGCATGTATCGTGGTGTGGTGCGCGGCGGGTGCTGCTCGTCCCCGGCTATATCGTGTCTGAATGTGAATGCGTCCGGAGTGTCCGGTGGTCGATAGCAACTCCCATCTGGAAGTTGAACTGTGTAGCTGAAGCCCTTAAATGAGGATCAAGGGAGTGTTGTCCTTGAAGAGTACGAGTGGAGGGTAAGCTATGGACTTGATGGCTCGGAAACAGAGGAGCGAGATCAACGATGGTAGAGACGGTGCAAGATCTTGACACTAAGGTTGAATGTACATAATCAGCAACCCTAGGAGCTTTGCTTAATCATGGAGCGTTGAGACGTTAATCCGGGATTAAAGCAGAGATTATCAAATCCGGATGAATGCGGTTCGAACCCAGCGCGGAAAGATTGCACATTACAAAACAGTACGAGCATTAACCGTTGCCCGAAGACAGCATGATGTGTCGCCAAGTATTAGCACTAATAATGGTCCACAGGCCTGGTCTGGTGTCCAATTTTCTCTAAGTCAACTTGGATGCAAGACACCTTGACACTGAAGTTATTTGTTGACCACTGAGAACACCCACCACAAGAAATTGAAGTCTGATATATCAATCTAACAAGCACTTTGTCATCTTCAGTGTATTTTTTCAAAGATGGTGTCCCTTTTAATCATCCATGAAGTTCATGTTTAATTCTTGTTTAATCCTGATTAATCCTTGTTTAATCCTTATTAACCCTTGTTGAATCATCATTAATCCTTGTTGAATCCCGACACTGCCCGATTCATCCTGACATTGGTGAATCCATTTCACCTGATCATTGCTGAAACCTTTGTGGAGTGTTCATTTGACTGGTGTCTTCAAATTCTGTAATCCTTCCTCATTACATAGGAATGGAGAAATACTTTCCAATTGACACGGCAGCCGACTCCTATTAGACAGCATTGAAGAGCACCTACAATTTAACCCCAATATAATGTAACATCAATTATATATACCAATATCAATGTGGAAGGCATGGCAGAATGATTTCAAGTATAATGCCCTAAATGTAGCACCACTTGTTCGAACCTGGGTGCTAAAAAATATTTGTGTCTAGGGCCCTGTTTAAACAGCTCTTGAATCTTTAATCTGGTTCAACTTCCGCATAAGCACCGCCTCACAACGGCCGCGAATTAAACAGAGCTCCCAGGGTTACTGAAGTCCCGCCCGCCTGTCAAGCCCCCAGCCCAATTAATCCGGATTCAATAATCTCTGCTTTCATCCTGGATTAATGTTCCAATGGCCGCGGATTAAACCAAGCTCCTATGGATTCTTACATAATATTTCTCAAGTACACCAGGGAGAACCCATCAATGATATCAGAAAGCACGGGCTGAAGGTATAGGCAACTGCAAGGCAGCCAGCATTCACGGCATCTGCGTGGCGTCTAAATCCTTCAGCTTCAACACCTCGTTTGGTGAGTCTAAGGGGGAATTCGAGTTCTGATGCCTTGGAAATGGGAAGGATCAAATTGCTAGTCAAATAACTCATTTTTGAGACCCGATACCCGGGGCCCTGCTATATTTGCTTATCCCTGTGCTGCGCCCGTCTCTTCCTGTACATGAAGGCAGATTGCTGTCACACCATTTCTGTGGTTACAGTGCACCACACAGTAGGAGTAGTAACACCCATATGTTGCCAAGGAAGCACTCAAAAACAAGTGCCAAAAAGGGAAGTCAGATCCCCGAACGATTGCGATGGATATTGGCACTTTTGGGTAGATGGGCAATTATTTATCTCGTGTTTTAGCCTACATGCCTCATATTTAGTATTTATTTCTCATGGTTCAACCTACAGCCTTTCTGACTCAGGTCCCGCAATTCCAGTGCTTAGTGTAGGTTGGAGTCACTTTCGAGTTAGTCTGAGTCATTTGATTGTGACTCACTCAGTAGCTAGCAGTATATAAGAGGCTTGACCTCTGCCTCTATCCAATCTCATCATCTACTACTTGCAATCCAACCACCGGGATACCTTCACTTACCGCTACTTCAACCCGGGCTGCCAGTGCTCATCTATTCCCTTCGCTTTGACAGCAGCCTTACATATTTGAACTACGACGCTAGCTCTGGTTTAAATCTAAGACTTTATTGGTGAAAGCTTGTGTGTCACTGATTATATAAAGGCTCCAGTATTTGAACCCAAATATAAGTCATATTCCCTCTCAGAAAGGTATTACATTCAGTAAGACCAATCCATTCAGGGTTATTGCTTACCCCGCGATACCCATTTCCTTAACAACAACAAGACATGCCTTCGCTTCGCTCCGGCGGAAATGGCGAAGGCACATCGCACATTGAGTCGAGATGGATTGGAGTACGAACTTAAATCCATGTACTGACGGGCGAACACGATATATGTGTGTAGGCTGAATCGTCATAAATATACTAAATATACCCGACCTTTGCAAGTTCTGACATGACTCATGAGTGGGGAGGGTGTCGCCGTGAAGCGAATACAGACTCTAAGCGCGATCGTTCGGCGCCGCAGCTGCGTGGTTGCCTCAGCAGGACTCCGGTGAGAAATGAAAAGGGAGACATGAGAGGTGTTGAGCACCAATGCCGAATCGAAGATGATGGACATACCATGAGTGCAGTGTGCATGGCCGGAAGACATTGTGACAATGGGCTCATGCGATACATGTTGTTGAACCTCAAGAAAGGCGACATCAGTCTGTAATTCCTGTCGCGTCCGTTATCACCTGCATCCATGTTATTAAACCACATACGAACAGCACAGTCAAATAATCCTCGGTGCACTGCGTAAGATAGCGCTGGCCACGTCTGTTCAATAAAAGCAGGCGTATTTAATATTCGGTCGAAACCCAGGTCACATGTACGCACCGTTTAAAATGAATCTGTCCAGAAGAAATCATCGGCGGGCATTAGTGACACGCAGGCGTCCATAGAACACTACAGATGGGGAAAGAGACGACTGTCGGCGGTACAGAGAGGGAGATGGAGGGGGTAAAGGCCAAACGGAATGCATCGCCCCAACATTGCGACTCTGGCGTTCGATAATACATCTTGAATGGCTTGAGCGTCCTGGGGAAGCGGCCTTGAGCAATCTTGCCGATTGAGGTTGGAGAATCTTGCGGCAGCTAGCAGAGGCGGAACGAAATAGAAGGCGGTTCGGATTCGGAGTAGGTGAACAACATACGGAGGGGAGTGAGATTGAACCGTGAATTGGAAGTGGGGTCGAGCATCGCGTATTCGGCGCTCTTGATGGTGTGAAGGAAGCTCTTGCGGAGGACTTGATCCGACGGGATATGAGCCGTGCGTTGAAGCGGGAGGTAGAAAGGTCGTTAGATTGCGAACATCAGCGGACTTGACGTTGAGTTTGTGGTCAGTCTTGATGTTCACCGAGAATACGAGAGGATTGATCCTTTAACGGCGCCGAAAGAGCGTATTGATGTACACAGAAACGTCGAGTAGACTACAGATTGAGAGGAGCAACATTCTTGGATCTTGGTCTTGAAGCAGACATCTTGTGAACGACTTTGATGTGTTCCAATAAAGCCGAGAGCCCACGACTTAACCACCGGAGGGAGGTGAATGGGCGGGAAGATGGTGGGGAAAAAGAACGAGGGAATCAGCCCAGCGTTCCTTTTGAGCGGGTGTTGAGCGCGGGAACCTGGGTCGTGTGATGACTCTGGCACGGCGGCGCGCAATTTGCCGGCATTAGTCAAAGTTAAAGGCTGATCGGCCATGTCAGTTCGGGGGAAATACGGCCAAAATTCCACAAATCCAGACGTTGGGATCCAACACACCGGAGCGGTTCAAATACAGGTGATGGGAAACATGTGCATACTGATTCGAAGGTGCTGCTTATAATACGAGTAATCAGGAAAGAAGTGTAAGTCGAGGTGGTGTGTATTTGGACCACTTAAAATGAGGTGTGCAGCTTATTCAAACTGGAAGGGGCGCAAAAGACCTGAATCTGTGAGGCTGTGTTTTTTTTGGAATGTTTCGTACCTGTGCATTTTCTGGCCGAAGTTGAACCTGTTTAATTTGGCAGGGAATTCTCAGTGGTGTGAGATTTTCAATTTTCGCAGGTGCACATTTTTCTACCATTTGACACCTGTATAAAACTGAAAAAGCACCTGTGTAATTTTGCGAAACACCTGTGTAAATTTCTGTGAAATGGGCAATAATAATGCTACACTATTACCCCCATACGCGTGCTCACTTATCCGTATCCCGCGTGTATGGGGGTAATAGTGTAACATTATTATTGACCATTTCGAAGAAATTTACACAGGTGTTTCGCATAATTACAAAGGTGCTTTTGCAGTTTTACACAGGTGTCAAACGGTTAGAAAATATGCACCTGTAGGAATTGAAAATTTTACACTGGTGAGAATTCCCTGCCAAAATGCACAGGTTCAACTTCAGCCGGAAAATGCACAGGTACGGAACATGCCAAATCAAAACACAGCCTCGCAGATTCAGGTTTTTGTACACCTTCCAGTTTGAATAAAATGTACACCTCATTTGAAGCGGTAGAAATATGCACCACCTCGACTTATACTTCTTTCCTGATCGTCCGGGGATCTGACTTCCCTTTTTGGTACTGGTTTTTGAGTCTGTTCTTGGCAGCATAGGGGCATTCCTACTCTTACTGTGTGGTCTGCTGTAGCCATAGCAATGGTGTGCGGGAAATTTGGTTTCATGTACAGTAAGAGAAGGGCACAGTGAGTCGGGGAGGAAAATGGATAGGTGTTCGAATTTCACCTCCAGTCCGGCTTCAATAGCAACCTGCAGATTGCTGAGATTTTGGACAGAATGAGGATTTTTTTGCATGCAGTAGAAGCCTTGAGTTCCCCGAGGAGCACAGTTAAAACCACAGGAGGTAGAACCGAGGTAGAACATCTTGCAGTATTGAGTGTAATCCAAGTGAAATGTCACGTTGAGATTGAAGACTATTTTTAGTTGCAGCGGTTGATTTGGGAACATATGAGTTGCCTAATAACGAATGTGTGCACACGGATGTGCCTGATCTGCGGCACGGCGCAGAGCCCCGCCGTAGTTGTACAGTGCGGGCAGGGTGTGAAGGATGACCCCAACCGGAGATATGAGTGGTGCTGCAGTAAGATTGTTCGTAGGGAGAGTACTGCGCACATGTCATTTGATTGTACAAATGAGGTTGTATCTTCGTGAATAGCTGGGGATGGAAGAGTACCACAAGGGGAAGACGGGAAACAGGAAGGAGAAACATTACCAAACAAGCGAGGAATCTCGTAAAGAACCATTAAGTTAATGAGGTCCCACGGTTTACAGCGAGGATCATTTGATCATTTGATCCTATTCCGGAACGCCGATGAGGGGTACAAGTCCTAGGATCGGTGTCTTGCTGGGAGTGCATGTGGATGTGTTTTGCTTTCAGAGGGTAATACCTGTATATTTGAAGAGAACACAGGGCGGTGAAATTATTCTCACTATTGAAGGTGTGCATTTTTCCTGCTATATGAACCTGTGTATTTTCTGAGCGATGCACGAGGTTGTGTTTTCTTTTTCAGGATGTCGGGACTTGTGTAATTTTTGAACTGGATGGAGTGTGTAAATTCCAGCTTACTTGAGCCAACCTGTGTATAAAAACTGCAAATAGCTTGGAGCGGCGTAATTTATCCTGAAAAGGCTGAGGTGGTGTTTAAAATAATAATGTTACACTATTACAGCCATACAATGGCATACTTTTATTCGACTTCAGAAACCAGGGAAGCCGAAGCATCGAAATCGCGCTTCGACGCATTATTTTCCAATTATCTGCCCAGTGCCCGGAGGCTTACAAATGTCTTGACGCGTACTACGCTGCGGGTCAACCTTCCGAGCTACAAGGATCTTCTCAGTATCATTCCAGAGCTCCTCCGACAGCTGGGCCGTACTTATATCATCATCGATGCACTCGACGAGTGCAACACCGATGATCACGACCGCCTGGTGGCGCTCATGACGACATTTCGGCAGTGGAACGAAACACAGTTGCACGTTTTCTTCACCAGCCAAACACGTGAGATCTTCACGGCGGGCTTCGAGGGCGTACCCCATATCGCTCTGAAGTATAGTTTACGCACGAAGACATCAGGCTCTTCGTTCGCACCGAAATTCAGAGCAATCATAAATACAAGATTCGGCGTGCCCATGTCTATCGTATCACAGAGGAATTGCACATAAAAGCAACGGGATGTATGTTTTTTCTTTCTTTCGTCATATATATATCCCATTTCTGACGCCGGTTCGACTGAATAGGTTCCGTCTTGCGGACTGCCTCCTCACCGAGGTCTCGCGATGCAGATACCCGAAGAATTTGGACAATACACTCAAATCTCCCCTCTACCCTGTTTGCAGTGTATGGCCGTTTCCTGGCCGCTGTCCCAGAGGAGGATCTAATCTATGTCGTGGCCACTCTCCGATGGTTAATGTTTGCCGCTAAAGAGCTCACTTTGGCTGAGCTCGCCGATGCTATCTCATTCGACTTTTCCAACCCGGATCAGTACACCCATGAACCCGATCGGTCGGGAGAGCAATGCGAGTGCCATTTTTGACTGGCTGGAAGGATTGGTCGTCAAATCCGACGAACGGGGTAGTACCTCTGTCGTCCTACCCATGCATCGGTGCAGGAGTATGCCACATCAACCCACTTCCGCGATAAATACCACCACACCCTCAGCGAAGAGAGCTCACATGCTTTCATCGCGCGGACATGCATCAGCTATTTTCTAGGGTTTTCCAACCATCCCCTGCCGGATGACGCAGCATCAGTGGATCCTTTGTCGCGATATGCTGCTTGGAACTGGCTTCACCACATGATCCCCCGTGATGCTCGACCGATCTATTTTCTCAGGCGATGCAGGTTTTCGAGGAAGGAAGTCAACAATACAAAGCCTTGTGCCATTTCCGCGCAGCCTGGCTCCTCCGGGGATACATGGATACTTCACCTCTGCACATTTGCTCCTCTGAGGGATATATCAACGGGGTGCAGGCTCTGCTTGCAACTGATGTCAACATCGACCTATCGCTAGATGGGAGCGGCACCGCGTTAACCGTCACATGCTCCAGGGGCCCACAAACATTGTGGCTCTACTCTTCCAGAAGGGTGCCGATCCCGAGATACTGTCTTTATACCGCGGAAGCGCATTGGTTGCTGCTTGCCGCTCTGGCCACATCGAGATTGTCCGATCCTTGTTGGACAGTGGCGCGAATGTCAACCTGCTAACCAGCAGATATGGCAGTGCATTGCATGCTACCTTATCCACCGGATGGATGGCAGGCTCTCATCCACGCCGATCGACATCGCGAGACTCCTGATCGACAGTGGTGCCGATATAGACCCTAGCGCATTGAGTGCTGTGTGTACAAGGGGCAACCTCGAGTGCGCCCGCCTCCTGGTTGAGCACGGTGCCAACATCAATCAACCTGGTGGATTTACGGCAGCGCTTTGGGTCATGCAGCTTTTGGTGGTTCTGTAGCTATTACTGGTACAGTCGATGTTGTCCGCTTCCTGCTTGAGAGCGGTGCCGACGTCAACCTACCTGGTGGAAAGTTTGGCAGTCCACTTGCTTGTGCATGTCATGGCGGTACGGCGCCAACGTTCGCCTGCTGCTTGATAGCGGTGCCGCTATAAACTCGCCAGCCGGAGATATGGCAGCGTAGTGGGTCCGCCGCCTCATTATTTTACCCAGAGAGGATTGATGGATACCTCGAGATCGTGCGCCTCTTGTTTCAGCGCGGCGGCAATGTGAAGAGGCACGGAAATCCCGCGTTAAAGCTCGCAGTGAACCTTGACTTTAAAGACTTCCTGAGGGCCGAACACGAAAACGCTCGTTCGCAGATCGTTGATCTTCTGCGAGAAATGGGTGCAGTGTTGGATTCCGAGGACGAGGTGGAGGCTGGCGCGAAGACAGAGTAACGGCACAAATGTAATCACTCCGTTTACCTTTCAGTTTTCGGGCGATGTTTAGTCTCAATTTTTTTTAGCCGTGAAACCGACTGAAAAGAACTTGAATGTGGCAGCAAGATCATATTCTTGACGCATTGGGTGCACTTTTTTTATTTTATTTCGCCTGTTCCTGGGGTCGAGGCCAAATCACTTGTGCAATCCGGGTCCGAGAATTGAAAACTTCTACTACATCTTAATCCTTTATGAGGTGGATAGCCGCTTTCAATCCCAGTCGATTCCGAAACTTTTCAAATTTAAGTTACATCTAGTTGCGTTGCGATTCCGACTTCGGACACTGCCGGAGACCAGTAGGTTTTCAACAAGCTTTCACAGAGTGGGACATCTTCACTGGGATTGTGTTGCTCGCGAGACTCGGAGATTCAGACGGTTCTTGGGAATATCAACGATGCGGAGACAAAAAGCAGCTCGTCTTCAAGCGGTGAGGGAGTGACCTGTTCCCGCCTCTAAGTTGGCGGGAGTTGACGTGCTCAGCGCACAAATTCCAAACTTGCGGCACCATGAATATATTGCTGCCGATAGGCTTGTAAACAAGCAAGCGCTCCACCATGCCCACTGAGTCTCCAGCGGTTACCAACTGAATTGCTAAATCTACAGCTTACCCCGCTTGCTCGTGCTCGCACCCGCACCCACACTCCCAAACGAATCCAACACCATACGAACCGCCTCCGCGCGCCGTCCGGGTTCTCTTGCACGAGCTGTATATGCATGCGGCGCGCCGCGCGATGTGCGATGTGCTTTGTTGGCACTGATTTCGAGAGGAGGGGGAGAGGGAGAGGGAGAGGGAGGATGAGAATAAGGAGCGCGGGTGAAACCAAAGTGTGAATGAGCGCACGTCCGATGTCACACCAGAAAGAGAAGAGTTGGGAGAAAATAAAGAAACCCGAAAAGCCGCAACACAACGCAGCGCAGAATAAAGAAGCGCCGGAGGCGCCTAGGCGCGGGCAGTAGATCGCCTGGGCCGCGGCAACAAAGAGTGCCTGCGGTGCCTCGGCCGCACGGTCCCGGTGGTTAGCCGCAGGCGTGTAGAATGCCCGCGGCGCGGACAACTTGCCAAGACCACGAAAGTAAAAGAAAATACCATATGCCTGCCCTCACCCTTCCTCAGAGACACCGCGCGCGCGTTTGGCGCGGTCTGTTCGTACTCGGGCCTAGGATCCGGTGCGGTCAGCGGCGTTTTGGTTTGGGAGAGGGAGAGGGGATTCGGGGGCAGGAAGGGGACGGGGGACGGGGACGGGGACGCGGGAAGGAAGATGGAGACAGGATGGGGGGCGGAGGGAGAGCGGAGTCAAATGAACGAACGAACATACGATAGGGAGGAAGGAAGGAAGACAGAAAGAAGAAGGAAGAGGGTAGAAAGCATAGAAGAAACCCGAGAAGGAATATAACGCCACCAACCGCACTCCCCGCCCTCGCCCACGCCAATGCACTCCCCCCTTCTTCCGCGCTTCACGCGCTCCCCGCCGCATCAAATGCCGTGCCACATCCGGTACACGATCCCGATGAGCGCAGAGCGTCGTGAGCGCGCATCCCAAGCGTGCCACGGCACGCGCTTCGCGAGGGAGGAACAGGCGGCGGCGCGCGAGCCTCGATGGTGCGGGCCGTGGCGTGTGACAGTTGACGGGACGAATTCATCGTGGCGGCGCGCGCGGGGAGGTCTCATTGCCCTTCCGCTCCGAAACGCCGTACACTTCTATATTCATAGTATAATATTAATATCATACCACAAATCATCCATGTCATTCGATCTCTGAGCTCCTCGAGGGAAATAACGAGCAATTCGAAGCCCCTGTATTTGTTTTTGAATCTGGCGCTACGGGAGACCCACAATATGTCGGGCGAGGTATCTTAATTGAATAAGGAGGTCTCAAGTCCCTGTATGGCGTGCCAGAGGAAGTTGAACACAAAATTTGAGGATTTTCGGACATTGCCGGGGCATCAAACGTGACTTCCGTTTAGTCAATGACGCGTTGTGGCGGTGCCGCCGCTCGTCATTAACCATTCTTTAAGGAGATGCTCCTCGTTCGTTCGTATGTGTTGTGGTCTTTTCTCCATCGGGATTCATCTCCATTCTGTCTCTTTCCCTCTCGTCCTCCACCGCGAAATCTATACACCATGCGTGGGATATGTTTACTCCATGTAAAGAACTACGGACCACGGAAGATTACCCTTCGGCTGCCCACGAGACCACGCAAACAAATTCAACCGTAGCAGAAAACCGCATTCGACCCTTTCTGTCAAAGAATACTCCCGCCCCTAGCTGTACCATTCCCGGGACGCAGTAATCACAGCACCTTCCAATACATCCTCCTTGGGTCCACTGACCCTCTGCAGTGCATTCCGCAACAAGCACAGCAAGAGACACAGTCCTCGCAGCCATTGCACAGAAATGCACAGTTTCTCGCAGCAACTGCGCACTGCCGCGCACAGCAATCCTACACGTATAAATGAGCCCAACTGTGCTCCCTCGGACTCCCCACCTGCTTTCTTTAGGATCAAACTATTTAAACTGCCTATCATGCTCTGGGACTCCTCTGAAACTTGAATACTGGGGCTCTGGCTCGAAATTTGCTCCCCTAGTTTATGTATCGTCCTCAATTATTCCCTCTGTCGCTTAGGCATGCCGATGCCGATGCCGACCGATTGCGCGAGGAATCAGCTCGCCAGAAGATGCCTGTGGTGCCTCATATTGACTGGGCAGCTCTTCAATGCAAGTTCAAGTATTTACACCAGAAATTCCCTCTGTAGTATGAATTCCATCCCTCCTATCCCCCGTTTCCATCCATTGGATCTGCATCGGGTTTCTAAGTTGTGAGCACGGGGAACTCCCTGGTATAGAGTGTTTCATTATAATGCCTCTCCTTCAGATTACAACTGCGACCGGATAAGTCAGTCTACGAGACATCCATTTTGTATTTGGAACTATTCATCTGCAATTCAACTGCCGGAGCGAAGCGAAGGCATGCCTTGTGTAAATTAAAGACCAGATCGACCGGTCTGTCTACCGCCATTTGTGTCTCGTAGACAGATCGGTCACCGGTCTATAGGGGGGTAGATTCGGCGCTAGTCGGCGCTGGGTTGCGGGTTGGGCATTAGGCGCGGCGGCGTCGTTGTGAGAGCGCCATCGGGAGTCGGGCCGAGTTGATCGGGGCACAACATCGGCAGATCTCTGGCGACACAGCCTCTCGAACCTTGATCTCAAACCACCATGTCGCGCGACTCACGCCGCTGCTGTCTCTGGCTCTCATCTTCGCGCTGGCTCCTCACTGATTTGATTTTCCATGCTGGTCCCGAATATCTGTTAGCTGCCTCTGTCTCATTTAAGTTCATTGCTGGGTACTCGTATTATCACGCCGGCGGAACACCGTCCATGAGCTCAGGCACCTATCCTGATGGACTATAAAAATGTGGTAGCATTCGAACCGATTGACCGAATAGCTATTTGGTCACTCCGATTCCCACCGAGTCTATCCGAATGGGATTTTCTTTGAGGCGTTCCTTTGGATTCAACGATATTTTCTGTAGTCAACGCCATCCAAAACTGGCTTCGGAATCAAAGAGACGCTGCACGTCAGATGCCCCAATCTCTCGCCCCGTATCTTCGCCGTCAGCGATCTCAGCGAGGACGAAGCGGCGGACTCGTGCTGCGGGCATCGAATTCCGCAGCGCGTCGACGTCTGGGTGCTCCAAATGGTGATCTTCGAGAGCGCAAAGCAGTTTACACGCAAACGAGAAAGTAATTGGCCTCTCATGATGGCACGCTCCTGAAAACGCTTGGATGAACAACTGCTGCGAGAAATCTGCGTTGTAAGTGACGGAGTGGAAGTCCTTTCATCACCGCTGGCGCAGGTCCCAGGTCAACGGGTTGGCTGATACATCTTGATCCCGTTGCTCCCCTCCTCAACCCGGCATTCCAGTACTGCGCCGCATATCACGATCGCCGGTGCTGTCAGCGTAGGTTTCGCATGGCCCGGATCGAATGGACCTCAACCTTCCGCAATCGGCAGTCGCGCGGGCGCTGCCGCCGCTCATAAGATATCTTAGCGCATGCGAGATCTGGTCGTACGTCCCTCACCCTCCTTCCTTCTTATGGCGATATACTGTGCAAAAATTCCCGCTTTTTAACAGGGTTTTGAGCGACAACTTACAACACCATTTTCAACTTGGAGACAACTCGTAGTCCGGTTCACAACTTGAGCGCTGATTGCATCTCCGACTTCCGTTATGGGCTGCCGGCATCCGACCGGCATCAATGTTCAGATCCGGGAATCACACTAAACGAAACAAGATATGCCGTCGCTTCGCTCCGGCTGTCCTCATTCCGCAATCTACACGTGTTTTCCTCGCTAGGTACATGAAACTTTCAATTTTTTTTTAAATGACTTTCTCACATTATGATACCCAAGGTATTATGGCTTCACTGGCACAATACTATGCCTGCTTATTGCTTCGGCTTGGAAACGCTACTGCATACACTACGAACATGGTAGTTTAACATGTTCAGCAGATTATCTATCTATCAATGGATTGTACCACGCGGGCACGGTGCCCGCGGGGGATTTTGGAAAGTTTCAGCTAGATGTTGGGCCGACTTTGAACATCAACCTAAATGCAGATGAACAACAACTTACCTTACCATCAAATCATTAGCAACCTATTGAACTGAGTCAAGAAATGGAAACCGTGAAGACTGATGGGAGAATGCGGGGGCGTAACTGTATGGCGAATCGGTATCTGGCGCTTGATGCGCTTGTGCACGCCGGCGTGATGAGCTATTAGATAGGGGTGCTGGAGTCATTAGTGCCCGACGAGTCGAACTGTGCACGTACCCACTGCAACCCACCGGGTTTATTTTCCTCCAGTCGGCATGCAGCGGGATGCACCGTGGCTGGTCGTACCTGTGTATATAGTGTGGACCAGTGAGTAGGCGTTGATATCTGAGGAGTGAGTCGGGAAGTGAAGATCGGGCCGTAGATACGCACTTGATTCGGTTGGTCCGCCATCCTGGCTTCCTCGCAGACGTTGGCCCATTGGATGTACGCTGCTGATACACGTCTGGTCAGCAGAGACTGGGAAGCGATATGGGAACGAAGTCGCTGAGCTTACCCATCGCATGTCAAGCTGCGGCGACCAAGCACGCAACGAGTTGGAAAGCGGAGATCCGGTAAACGACCGAGAAGCGAGGGGTAAGTGGAAGGGAGGTTTGGTGCGCAGTGGTGGATTTTGAATGGCCTAGAGGGGCTTGAGAGTAATTTGCAGCTTAATATTTTGAAGGATCATTCGCTATCAGCCATGGAGTGTCGTTGAACTGTGAATTGAAGCTAGGATTGAGCGTTGCATATTCATCGGTCTTGTGGAGGACTTGAAGGGGAAAACCGTTGCTGGATTGCGGCATGATAGGGAGACGGCGCGGAGCAAGAATCAGGTTTGAGTGCGTTGTGCTCGCGATCGGTCTTGATCCTCGCTGACCGTATGAAGGGCTTGAGGCAATGGCCATTGAGCAGGGCGTATTGAGGAAAAGCGGAACGGGGGCCAATGCGGCGATTAATGCGGTTCAAGAACGGGGAGTAACGATAGAGGGGTCAGGCGTTGTGCTCGGTGTTGATGCGAAGATCTTGCAGAAAGCCAGTTGTATGCCAAGAACGCAGGTAGCCACTATCTGGAAGAGGAAGAGCGGAGGAGAGCAGCTGCATGGCGGGAAGATGGTGGGGTAAAGGAACGAAGGAAGATCAGTCCGGCGTTCCTTTTGAGTGGGTTTTGAGCGCGAAACTGGGTCGTGTGATTGCTCGGCGATGGAGCGGCACGCAATGTAGCGGTGCTCGTGAAAGTTAAATGTTGATCGGCCTTCTCATCTCGGTGAAATCCAGAGGTGCACCAGTGAAATGGAGATGTGAGCATTTCGGCGATGGAAATGCACGGCAAAGTCCAGAGAGGGAGTTTCGGTCGGACGAGGAAACTTGAAAGACAGACACATTTAGGAGCTCATGGGATTGTTCTCCATCGAGCGAAGGTCAGCCGTTCTGTGAAGGGGTCATTTGGTCTGTACAGCCATGAGAAGCACCCGAGCTAAATGGTCATCGTAGCTGGTTGCCGGCCATGAGGCGGGCGGGGAACTGGTGCCCAGGTAATCGGTGCAGCTTTGACTTTTTTAATCCTACGGCATTGAGAAACATCGCAGGTAGAAGGGCGAGGGAACAAAGGCGGGTTGAAAAGCGATTGATGCCGGAGCGGTGCCGATGACAACGACCGGGGCATGTCGGAACAGGACAAACACGTACAATCTGATTCGAGGCATCTGCTTATAATACGAGTAATTCGGGTACCAAGTCACGGTCCTCGATGTCATGTTCACAGGAAGTGAACACCCCAACAGTGATGCAAACACATTAGACCAAGTTGTACCCAAGCTCAAAGACGTCAGCCATTTCACAATTTCGGTTCAAGTTATCCGTAAATTCCCTGTTTGCATTCGGAAGATGTAGGCCAATATTGTTTGCACAGTATATGTACCATACCTTATGATTTCTGCCACGCGCGCTGACCGCTTTCCCCCATCGTCGAGCACGCCTCAGGAAGGCATGAGATCACAGGCGCGGAACAACTTGAGGGAGCAACGGCTGGGGCTGCGCCCGAGATCTAGGGGTCGTACATGGCTCACGCAGAGGATCGAGCGGTGAGCGTACAATCCCAGGTGAGTATGCACATCTTCGTGCATTCATTCCACAACACAAGATGTGTAGTACAACTCTCCACCTGATCTGATCCAATTTCTTTCCGGACGCACTCTGAAAGATGCAGAATGGTACATTTAATATACGTCTCTTTTTCACTCGTGGACACTTGTAAATTGCCCACCCCGGGTTTGCTGATTATATGACTGACCAAAGGCCGCGGGGAGGGCCATTGGGAGGTTTCAACTTGATCAACATTCGTGCGAAGGATGATTTGATGCGCAGTGCATCTCGGCTCTCCCGCTCCTCCTGCTTCGAGTCCCAGGACGGATGGAGACAGACTCGACCGGGGTTATCTCACGGTAACATTCGACGCCTTCTTACGCGTTTTCGGTTTCCCTAGCTCTCGTTCGTCTCTCAGGACGCAAATTAAAATCATGATGCCTTTCGTAGCAAGGAGAAAAAGTATCACTCAGATCCACAAAAATTCACAAAGATTTTTCTGAGCAGTAGTGTGGCCCTCACACTAGTCTTCGAGTTGGACTCCTGTGCACGCTTAATTACTGCGCGCCGAGTACGCATTTACTGCGGGTCAACACTCGATTGATGGTGATAACTGAATAATTTGTGTTGGGCACATGAGAAAAATGCGCCGCGGCAATTGCATCAAAAGTTCCGCAGCACAAAAATGTTACCCAGTGTAAAGCTTTTACGAAACAGCCGTAATCACGGTCGGGACGACATCAAATAAGGGATAGCGATCTCTTGATGGAGAACGCACGCCCCTTGGTGTCATGTCCGAGTCGGGCTCGGGCTCAAGTTTTCAATACCTGTCTTCATGTAAGTTTCTCCAGTCAGCATGGTTGGGTTTGATGACAACTCACTGTGCGAAACTCATGGTAATTTTTCAACCATCCGGAGAGGCGCTTCAAACCTAGTTAAGACCAAAATGTTAGTCGTCGATGCATCAAAAATTGATAGTGCCTGGATGTATCTTACCTACAACACTGCGCTTCCCACGCAAACTCACTCGTGTTCGTCGTGTTATCTCCGATTCTGCAACGCTTTGCCATCGGTGCTGTGACTGCCTGTCGGTGGATGGAGATCACGTCTTCGAGTTGGATTCCTGTGCACGCTTACACACTGCGCACCGACTACGCATTTACTGCGGGTCAACACTCAATTGAATCGGATTGATGGTGCTGAGGTATGTTACCTACAACACTGCGCTGCCCACTCGAGCTCACTCATGCTCGTCGCGTCATGTCTGATTCTGCAAGGCTTTGCCATCGGTGCTGTGCTGCGTGTCGGTGGATGGGAATCACATCACGACTACGCGAGCCCAATAAATAGTGCGACAGGTTCTCAAGTCCTTTCATCTCATTCAACAATGCTTTCTTCTGCTTTCCAGTTCATTTTAATCTCTCTCTATCTTACCAGTACGCTCGCTGCGTCCGACTTCAACTGGCAGAAGGTACTACTAGCGCCGTTGTTGATTGGCCCGTGCACCTAACTTCACATTTTTTTCCAGCTTACAGCGGACACCAAGCTAAACTGGACGTCCTGCTACTCCAGTTTCCAATGCAGTCGTCTTCAAGTTAATTACTTGAATTTTAATGAATCATTCTTCATCTGACAAATGCATTGTCAGGTTCCGCTGGACTACAACTCACCCCAGTCGGGTTTGCGTCCATTGCAATCGTCCGCTTGCCGTCTACGTCCCCCAAGTCTCAATACCGAGGCCCAATTCTATTCAACCCCGGCGGACCCGGAGCAGCGGCGTCGACGCCATCGTTGGGTCCGGGGCGGCGTTCGCGACCATCTTCGGTCCTGAATTCGATATAGTTGGATTCGATCCAAGAGGTGCGTCCCCGCTTGAGCATGGAACGACTCTAAGTCTTATGCATATTATTCTGCAGGGGTCAGCTACTCGACTCCGACGATATCGTTCTTCAAGACCGAGGCCGAGCGCAGGTTCCTCCTCCCCTCGGCGGAAATCGTTATCTACCCGTCCCTCAACGCGTCCTCGAACGCAGTATCTAAGACGTGGGGTGATTTCGGCCTCCTTGGACAATTGGCTCTGCAAAGCGATGCGGAACATCATCTCCAGCACATGTTGGCCACGTTTCCTGCTTCTGTGTTCCACGTTGACCTTCCCTCGTAGGTCGACGGACAATATTGCCCGCGACATGCTCCAAATCACCCAAGCCTTTGGATTTGAAAAGTTGCAGTATTGGGGTATCTCGTGAGTCTGAATTCTGGGCGTTTGCTGAGGCTGAACGAACTGGTGCTCACCAGATACGGCTCGGTTTTGGGAGCCACTTTTGCGACACTATTTCCTGTAAGAAACTACACCCACACGACGTACCTCTAACTAAAGTGCCATCCAGGACAAGGTCGGCCGGCTGATGATCGACGGTGAGCAAACCCTGATGTGTCATTGCTTTGTGTCTGTAACTTCGGTTTTCTAATCACAGGCGTCGAGGATATGGACTCCTATTACAGTTGTAAGTACTGTACTCTTCGCTTTCAGCGTTTCTGACGAACATATCAGCCAACCAGACGGCCATGATGGTCGATGTCAATGGCAGTTTGGAGGCATTCTTCGATGGATGCAACAAAGCCGGCCCAGACATCTGCCCCTTCTACGCGCCTTCCTCATCCGAAATAGCCGAAAAACTGGACGCTCTGACGTCCTCCATCAAGGAACAGCCCCTCCCAGTCGTAGCACCCGACTCACACGGCATAGTCGACTTCGGCTTTTTGCGGAACGTGATTTTTCAATCACTGTTCGCCCCGTATGATCCCGCCGTTGGGTTCGTCTCCCTCGCACAGGGCCTCGCAGCGCTCGCAAATGGAAACGCGACGGTACTCTACGGGCTGATCCCGGTGCCCTCATTTGAATGCCAGACGTCGCCGCCGCCGTTCCACCTGAACAACTTCGAATCGTACACGACAATCGCGTGCGGTGACCCCGTCCCGGTCACCGACACTGTTGCGCAACTCGAGGAATACTGGCTGAACGCAGCTAAAGTGTCTCAGT
Source organism: Mycena rosella (assembly GCA_029378255.1). Classification (NCBI taxonomy): domain Eukaryota; kingdom Fungi; phylum Basidiomycota; class Agaricomycetes; order Agaricales; family Mycenaceae; genus Mycena; species Mycena rosella. Next base: position 27,050 of record JARKIE010000261.1, read on the forward strand.
TCGCGGATCTCGTTTCGAGCTCTCGTGTCCTCTGCGCGTTAGTAGCGGCGATCCTTTTGCTGCAGACAAACGCTGAAGACATCTTTTTCAGGGGCTATAAAATACATCGTCCAGGCCGGTTCCAGGGTGAGTGCAGGGGACATCTTGGTTGCTCGGGTATCTCATATTCTTCTCTATAAGGCCCTGTTGGCGCCAAAAACACAAGCGTCCCTCTCTTGCTTGTCGGCAACACGTTGGATCCCGCAACCGCCCGTGCTGGGTAAGTAAAATGTGGCCAACGGGAACAACTGCTGGTTGACAAATATTCCCACCCAGCGCCTTGAAGACATCCAAAGCCTTCCCTGGCTCCGTAGTTCTTACGCAAGATTCCGTCGGGGTGCGTTTTTCTTCGTGGGCCGTGTTGAAATGCTAATCAAGAGATGGGACAGCACACCTCCCTCGTTGCACCCTCGCTGTGCACCTATGGGCATTTCCGCGCGTACTTTGTGAACGGCACCTTGCCCGCGCCGGGGACGGTGTGTCCCGTCGATGCGGAGCTATTCCCGTCCGCTTCTGGAAACGTCACCTCGAAGAGACGACTGCCAAGTGTTGAGGAGAAGCGATTACTGGACGCGGGACGGGAGATCAGCAGTCTCATGCGCCGGGTGGTTACCAGTCGGGCGCTCTAGAAACGGGATGGCGTGCAAACCTCATAATATTTAGTTAGTCGGCCCGCTCCAAGTCGAGCATTTATTTATACCGCTGCACTGGCAAATGATTATCGCCTCTAGCGCCCGGAGTTTTGTGGCCCTTATATCAATACAATGACTCATGAAAAAACTCCAACACTCCCGGGCCAGTAATTAGAGGCGAGAAAGGGTGTTCATATTGCAATCCTAGCTATTTATTGCCTGGGCAGTCAATCCGAAACCACCCACAGCTTCCACATGTCTCGAGTCTGAATCATTAATATACATGCGTGCGTTTATTCATCCACACCGAGCGCCGCATACCAAATTGGCCCGAATCAGACAGGAACAGTTTGAGGCTTCTCTGTGCTCACTCGTTCTTCACTTGCCTTCTCGTTATGCGGCTCCCGCTATTCGACAGCACCTGATAATACCAAATACCCCCTCCACTTTGAGAGACTAGATTGTCATGGTAGTCTCTCAAAGTGGAGGTGTTCTGACCTTCCACCATTTCTCCAGATTCCACCCCTCCTTTCCACCGTTCCCACTGGTTTTAGAGGCAACTCCGCATAGCGGAGGAAATTTTGGTATTTTACACCGTTTCCACGGGGTTTGAAGCCTTTTTAAGGGGGTGGTAAGGGTTGTTAAAGTAGTCAGTAAATTTGTGACTCCCTTAATTCCACGGTTTCCATCTACCGTATTTTCAGTGGGTCAGTGTGGTTTTGTGACTCCATTAGCCTCCACCATTTCCAGCATCCCTTTTCGCAAGTCAGTAGAGTTATGTGACCCACCTAACCTCCCACCATTTCCACGTGTCACTTTTCAAGAGTCAGTAAAGTTTTGTGACCCACCTAACCTCCCACCATGTCCATGCATCACTTTTGCAAGTCAGTAAAGTTATGTGACCCACCTAACCTCCCACTATTTCCACGCGTCACTTTTCAAGAGTCAGTAAAGTTTTGTGACCCACCTAACCTCCCACCATGTCCATGCATCACTTTTTGCAAGTCAGTAAAGTTATGTGACCCACCTAACCTCCCACTATTTCCACGCGTCACTTTTCAAGAGTCAGTAAAGTTTTGTGACCCACCTAACCTCCCACCATGTCCATGCATCACTTTTTGCAAGTCAGTAAAGTTATGTGACCCACCTAACCTCCCACTATTTCCACGCGTCACTTTTCAAGAGTCAGTAAAGTTTTGTGACCCACCTAACCTCCCACCATGTCCATGCATCACTTTTTGCAAGTCAGTAAAGTTATGTGACCCACCTAACCTCCCACTATTTCCACGCGTCACTTTTCAAGAGTCAGTAAATTTTGTGACCCACCTAACCTCCCACCATTTCCACTCATCACTTTTCAAGAGTCAGTAAAAGTTTGTAACCCGTGTAATCTCCCACCGTTTCCACGCATCATTTTCAAGGGTCAGTAATATTTGTGACTCTACTAGATTTCCACCATTTTTTTTTACCAGTTAGCGAAAGTTTGTGCCCCTCGCAATCAACCACGTTTCCATGCACCGTTTTTCAAGGGTCAGTATATTTGTGACTCCGTTATATTTCCACTGTTTCCACCAGTTGTCTGCAGACCATATGGACCCATTTGTGACTTAGCTAACTATTCACTGTTCCACTACTCACTTTGTACAGTTCAGTAAAGCTTTGTTCCATATGTAATTTTCCATGGTTTTCACTGCTTGCTTTTAACCTATCAACTGCCCACTGGAGTTCTCTGTATCATCCCATTTTGTCACTCAATGGACACTGGACTGGCCAGTGCACTTGCAACCCTAGCATTATTGCCATTACATATGTTTGATATGAGCTCTGCCCTGCATGTCATGATTATCTGAACAAATGCAAACTAATTTTGGGCCTTCATTTCTAGCAATCTTGGACATGTGACACACCAGTAGCCTCATTTAGCTCAATGATTCATTATGTGACTTAAATCCTTTCATTATTATTCAATTTGACATACTTGACCCAATTCGGGCCACTACGCTTTTGGCCAAATAAGGAAATTTCCGTTCATCCTCATTTCAATGTGTTTCTTGTCCACTCTGAACATTCATAAGGAAACTGAAGGATTGATGAATAGACTGTTATAATCCTAGAAATATATGGGACTCTCAAGACTTCAAATCTGTCCTCGGAACACATGAGATTGTACATGAAACCCTATAGCTGATCCTGGAAATGGAATATTCAAACAGAGCTTACTAAATCTATGTGGGACCATTTTGGGTGCCTGAGAAGATGTTGCTAGTTGAGTCTTACAACCATTGCAGTTGTCCCATTGTACCCCGTGAATATATTGGCAATTAGCATATGTCATTCCACTGCTAGTCCACATCCAAATACAAAGAATCCCAACAATCAGTAGCACACACCCATTGAAAAGTTGGTGTTACAGATTTCTTATTCTGATTGGTCAGGACCATGAGGGAATTTTGAGCCAACACTCCAAACCATGAAATACTGCTTCAGTTTAATACACATCTCAGATCAGTTCATCCAGGCCATATGAGTGATGTATCACAGATATAGCATTTTGATATAACTTTGTGTTTCTGACCTTACCAGTGATATGTGAAGACATTTAGGCACTCCCTATACTTGCCTTATATCATTCTGGCAGTACTTGGTTATATATGACCACACTTCGGCTATGTAGGGAGTTTCAAAACGGTTACATACATGCTGGGAATTATGTTTCAGAAATCACGTCTTATACTAGTTTAGCTGGTAGAGTATAGTGTTTGAACATTTACAAGGCCTTCATCAATGTCCCAAGAAGGCTCTGGCTCAGTCTTGCACCATCCACAACTTGGGGTAATGGCCGCGGCACGGCCCGGCAAACTCGTACTTATGTACTTTTTTCATCCTCACATCAGTTCCAAGGCACATTCAACACTGAAATCCCCATGGCTTCCAAGTCCATAAGTGCATAAAATCAAATAAGTCCAACATGAGTGGGTGATCTGGTAGGTTAATCAATCACTCTGTGTAAACTTTATCATCATTGTCAACGGCTATATCCTTCAAAGTGTTTCGTGTGAGCCTGCTGATAGGGAGCAGGGCCTTTTTGAAGACGACCCATGTATGACATTATGCAGTTGTTTGAGCATTGTGCTGGACCTCTGTCAGGTCATGAAACTCGCTGCACGTCTCGTTGCTGCGAAACACAAGGATATTATCGATCCAGCATACCCAGGATAGAAGCGTTCACTGGATGCTTAGTGCCGACTTCCTGAGTGGCATGCATGATGGTCAGTGTATGGGTCTCCTCCACCCCACCCTTCATGGTGGTGATCGAGAGTGTAGCCATTTCCAGATTGTCCATGTCCATGCCGCTCAGCCAATGGATACAGTTGAAGATGGTCCACTGACCCTCAGGCTCGACCCTGATGGGAGCCATTACCCACACAGGGCCCGTACCGCCCGTTGACCAGAGGGGAGCTGCATAGCCTGGATGACCACCCTGCACGTAATCTGTGTGCGGCACAGATCACAGTAGAGTCCACGCACCTAGGTCTTGAGTTGGATTGCAGTCTGCACAACTGCGATGGTATTGGTGTCACTAATGGGCAAAGTCGTCATGGAGCGCTAATGGTCGTATACGACGATTCAAATCGAGACCTGTGGTCAATTCATTCTCAAAACTGAACACGTGGTACTTCCATGCGAAAAGGGCTAATTTTTGTTTGCTCAGCCACTTATTTGGATCATTGGGTGACTAAGCCGATTCAGACGGGTGACCTCCGCTGCATCAGACACCAATCGACTCGGAGCCTGTGCACTATCAGTACTGGCCCCTTGCAACTCTAACTGCTTTTGAAGAAGCGTTCGAAGCATTCAGGAGATTGAGGACCATATCTGCTACTTCTCCCATGTGGTATCACATATGACTATGCAGACATCTACCGCAGAATGAATTGACCGAGGCTATTGGGATTGAAGAAGTATCATTGCCGCCAGCATTTTGTTGTACATAACATCAAGTCACATAAAATTGGGATAGCAGATCGGCTAACCAGGGTAGTTTTTTTGGCGAAACATTGTTTGCCCGTTGGCTCCAGCATCAAGTGATCACGACACGTTTCAGTCGGAAATATACAAAGGTAAGCATTTTGTCATGTTTCTACATTGCATCATCTTGGCAGCAATACTCCTGCACCGATCGTGTTGTCAATGAAGGTGCTTTCAATTTACAATGTTCGAAACGACAACAACCTCCCCTGATCAATGAGTTTTTAGAATAATGGTAACCGACGACAGAGGTGCACGTGACGTAAGCACGTTGCTTCAGATCATTAACAACAACAAACAAAGTTGGTGTTCGCCCAAATTAATCACATTCACTTGTCAGAGTATATTTTCAGACTTTTGATGCCATGCAAAATCACTTATTATTTCTTGAAGTCGGCGGCTTCAGAATTTCCTTTTTCAACTTGTCCTGAACCACCACCAGGTAACCTGGGCCACCCCTCAGATACTCGTTGGAATCAACAATCTGGTGGTGCCTCAGATGTTTGGAACTACCTCCCATTACAGGCAAACTTCATCCTCAGCCGAACTCGCTAGAGACTTCAACTACTTTCTCTTTAGGTACATCTGGAACACCGCTGTAGTCATATTCGACCGGTTTTGCTGTGTCGTCCACTTTTTACTTCTGTAACGCATCGGGCCAGTGGTATCCCTTTGCTCCAACATCACGCTGTCAGATGTGCTGGAAATTTGCTAGTCATGAAGACCGACATAACGGGTCGGACTTATTTTGATTGTGCGCCACCTGATCGTTGACTATTGCATTGGGTTGCTGAGGTGGTTGGTTTGATGATAATCTGACGCTGTAAGCGAATCGATTTTATAAAAATATTTCAGGGCCGGACCGGTACATAGTCTGCGGCAAGTGTCGATTTGGACAAACAGCTGCTCAGGTGCAGAACGAGGCAGCCATACTATTTTCGCCCGGGAAACCAGCCACCTTAGCATTTTTGGCTGGTTCTCGAGAGTCACACCCACTCTATACAAGCCATAGTGTGTTAGAACGAAGGTGGGCATCCCACGAATAGATCTATATAGTTTCCCCAAATTTAGATGCAGTGTGGCTGGAGCAGTGAATTTTCTTCGGCCGACAAGCTCAACATGCACAAATAGTAGGAAACCGGCCACCCCGCCAATCAAGTGCCATGGGTGCAAACTCCGGGGTGTTTCATTCAGAGAATATATATGAGTTATCTAGGTACTATTGGGTATGTTCGGGGTGTACTTGCAAGGGATGGAACTGGGTAAACTTGGTGGCTGGAATTGCAGCAGTAACTTGCGGAATTGCAGATTCCGGCTACATCGGCGGCTCGTCAGGACCACCCCCGGCGGCAGGCCAAAATGAGTGCTCTGTAGTTTTATATGAAGGATAACGACTTACCAAACCACTCATCTCCCTGTCAAGATGACACCAGCTCCCCAGAAAAATCCAAACATTGGGGGCAGCCAAAGTGTAACAAATTGGATTGGGGTAAAGGGCAACAATGAGAAGGGACGTGACAGTGGGCGAAGTGCGGACATACACCACAGTGGAAATGACCTGCTCTCAGACTCTCTCGAAAAGATCCAGACCCGTAGCATGGATTGGCTGCCTGCTATGGCCATAACCAACCTGAGCCACTCCGAAATAAAGTGAAGTCAAGGTCGGCTCATAGCGAGAGTCCGTGACAGGAATTCAGGCAGGCTACCATCAGGGATTGAAGGCCGGAGTTGCACGAGTAGAACGAGCTCAAGAAGTCCTCAAAGGCCGGAGAATTGGTGGAGATAGAGTGAGGGTGGTTGTAGCCAAGACAGGGATGATCTGAGCGCTTCGGCCGGCACTGCGCGTGTCATATCTTTTGATCCGATCATCACTTTTGGTTCAAATTTGGTCCTTGGAGGTCCCATTCCCTCCCCAAACACAGAAATTAGACACAGTCCAAGGGCCTGACTTGATACCAGGCAATTGGCCGGCTTCCTAGTATGGCCGGTTTCCTGGTCGAAAATAGTACGGCAGAAAACTAAATTGCCTGAGGAGCGGATCGAACACACGCTGGCAAAGGCGAGGATTACACTATCAGATCACAGCCACTATTGAGCCACACCGTTTGAAGGGAATTTAGAGTACAGCCACTAATGAGGATTCAATGTCGCCATTAAAAACACTAGCACAGCCACTAAATCGTTACACGCTTAAACATGGGACATTTTTCAACTAGCATGCAAAAAGCTCATGTCGATTGGTCAAAAACGATTACATAAGTACTCGTAATTCCTCTCGTATCCGGAAGTCCCCTCCACCCAGAAACACTTATTCTGGGTCTCGAATGAGATTAAGTCCTTTGTCGCATCCAGAATCCCTCCGCCCAGTGAACTCGCAGTGCTTTATGACTTTAATTAGGGTCGCGGTGGATGGCTGCATGCTAACCATGAGTAACAACGTGGCGTGAGCATGTGCAGTCACTCTTCTCAGTCCTGTGGTCTTGTGCAGCGGAAATATAGAACCCGCACACATTGACAGAATGGCCTGAGATGTCGTTGGTGGTCTAAATTACATTTTATCGTGTCTTTGTGTCAAAATCACGAGACGGCTGGGCTATTTGCGGTGTGCTCTGCATTCCAACGGGTTATGTGATGAGGGAGGGACTCCACATGATTCCCGGTTGACAACAACTGGGTTTCCGTTGGGGTGCTGCCCATGGGTGTAGGCGTCACATTTACGTAGTACGGCTACCTGTTGTTTCAATTTGGGACCGCGCAGGCAATCCTCCTCCTCCTCCTCCTCCTCCTCCTCCTGGTCGGAATTTCCCGAAAGTTGGTACAAACCGACTTATGAGGCCCCTCTACATCCTCCGGGAATAAGATTTTGGATCTGACAATATGCCTCAATGTTATATATGAAGTGCCCAGCTTTCCTGTCTGCCCAGCTTCCAGCGCGTGATAGTAGTAGAACGTGGTTGGCTGAGGGGTGGTGGGATGGCAATTTGGAGCAGGATTCTATTTTCTTCCCTGTGCATCCCGGCCATCGAGTTGAGTTGCGAACCGTGGGGTCGAAACATTAGGAGGGACCAGTTGTATCAAGGCATGCTCGCAGTGAAATCATCCCGAATCAATTTTGATGGAGCCAGCACGCAGTACATACCAGGACTAGTGCCTTAATTATGGGTAGTTTGTAATGTCGTAGAAGTTAACTGTTTCCCGTGTCATGTTGCGCCTATATTTATAGGAGCCAAATTTCCTGCTTACAGCCAACGTCAGGACATCAATCAATCCATAGATCTATATTATAATTGAGCTCCCCGCTCTTTGACTCGAGTCAAACATGATCCGAAAGTCCCCGAGCTCCACTGACATCAGTCGCTCCACGGGCCCACCGGGATGTTGAATTCTGCACGACTGCTCCACTCGACTGTTGAGTTTCTATTTATAATTGTTCAATTGGTAAGTTCGACTTAAGTTGGTATTGTTTCGTCCCCCATGAGCACCAAAAAACCTCGCAGATGCGCCCACTAATTTATCACTCCACTTCTCAAACCAGACCGAGCCATTCTTAATTAAGATTATCTAACATTTTTTGACTGCGTCCTACGACCATCATCAGAGTCCTTCAATTCAAGATTCCCGAGAAAGTATTAGCACTCAACTTGGTGCGGATAAAACGGGCAACTTCACAAGTCTCGAAATTTGCGACCAGGTGAATCAATGCTTACCTGCCATCAATGATGTTCAGTCAACTGAATTATACACGTACATACATTACGAGGGTTCCTATCTAAAAAATACGAAATAATTAGCAGAATGTCCATGATGTCGCGAGAGCCAACCAGAAGTTGTCAACGAGCGGCGTCTTCATTATTCATACTAATGTGACCGGCAAATTCTGTATTATAACACGGGGAACTGCCTAACTAAAACCTCACACTAGTTTATGGTCCGACCGTAGCGAAGCACGGGTCACTGCTAGTGATAATAAAACTCACTGTCAGATACTGCACCATTTACCGAACAACAGTAATCTCAGGCACCCAAGGCAATGCGGCTCGCAGCTTCTCAAGTTTCGATACTGGTTGCAGAATCTTCTACGAGCCATGAGAAGACTGAAACTTCCAATCGGGCCATGGCGGGTAGCATTACGAGCCACGGGATAAGGATGCACCTCCGGCATCTGTCATGCACGGATATGCACACAGCGAATACTGTAGGAACAGCCTACAATGTGGCGCTCCTCGTCGTCAATGAGCCATTGCTCCTGACTCTTGTACTTTGTACAGAGGTGGAAGGAAACCAGAGCCAGGTGCAATGACAGCCGACGCAGTGCGCGCTTGAGGGAGGCAACTTGAGCGGCGGACTCGCGGCTGAAATCAAGGTCGATGGATGAAAGATATGGAGACCACCCAAAGGTATCCAGGAGAGTGATCATCTGTGCTGGCTCACTGCAGGACAGACGGGAGAGGGAGGGGAGTGCAAGAGGTGCACCGGTTAATATCCGTTGCAGAAGAGGGTTGTTCTGTTCTGTGTCTGCGTGAGCAGCGGGCACTCCCTGAGTTTCCTCGACTCTGTAGTCTATTGAAACAATGGTGAAATGCCGACACAGAAAGTCGTGAAGGACCGTGGGGTCGACATCCTGGTTGATATTTAGGGTGCGGAGGGAAGGTAGTGTGATGTGTGGAATGATAGTGGCGAGTTCTGGACCGGGGATAGCGGCCACACTGAAGTACCTGGTCGGTCCAAAGGCCAGGGTAGTCGTGGTATCGGTCTCCAAAGTCATGAATGTGAATGATTTGTTCGCTGCCAATGTAGGTGGGATAGCGCGTACATTGACTGAGTGGAGGGGTCGGGTGTATTCGATTTCCTGTCGCATATTGGCACGACATACGGGCAGGAAAAGATAAGGGTCGCCCTTGTTTGTCAATAGAAACCGTGCCTTGTCAACCCATCCTACCTTGCCGAAAAGATGCTCCCAGTACAGAGAGTACCGCAAGCCCCAATCCGCACGATCACGGGGGGCGAGCGCGATATATGTTGCCACCAATGAGGACGACAACAGGTGCCCCGAGCTTCCTAACCACAGCTCGAATGACGTCGAAGAACTCGGTCAACAAATCGTGCTGCGAATAAGGGAATATTGTGCCGATGGTGTGCGAATTTAGAAGGTTTCCTGAAAAATAAAGATGCAGCTCTTGGATCCCATCCAGCCTTCGAATGAAATCCCCGAGATACTTCATATCTCGCAGCACTCGAAAGGGCCAGAAGCTGCAAACGAGGGTGTGTATTTGAGGGGTCAAGCGCGAGAACTAGAGGATGGAAAGCAGGGGCGAGTAGATGTGGAGGACCCCCGCTGCGAGTGATTCTGATGAAATTTCGTGCCTGCGGAGATGTATCGCTGTGCAGCGATCGTTGAAGGCGCTACAAACACGAGCTACTACCCGTAGGCTTTTGTCAGATAGTTCCTCAAGAACAAGCCCCCAGACGTCTAGTGGGAGGGATGGTACCGGGAATGCATCGAGTGTCATCCCCCCGAGGCGACGGTGCAGCAGGTTCCGGAGCTTCAGCAGCTGGCGCAAGGTCCGACGTGGGGCCATGAGGGGGAAGGACAAGAGGGCCACGCGAGCCGGTGATTGCCGGCAGTCGTAGTCGTCGCATCAGGTCCGAGTCGGGTCCGAGGTTGGTCCGAGGGCAGGATCAAGACCACATACTTAACGCCCCGACCAGGCTCAGGATGATTTTGGCACGAGATGCTGTCAAACATACTCTAAAGAAAAGGAACTTGTGCACCGTGAGAATGGCCGGGCTGCAATAATTGGGCTCAACATAGGCTTGAATCCAGCCTGTCGTACCAAAAGTAAACTGTCGGTAGACAGGCTGGTCGATCTGAGTTTGAATTCTCTCTCATCCTGGGGTACTCCAGAATATTCTGAGGCTCAGAGGGACTATGCAGCACTTGATGCTCATGTCCTCCTGATGCTGTTGAAGAAACTCCGAACATTAAACACCGCTGATAGGTCATTATCATCAGCAACAACACTTGGTCAACTCGTGAGCCTGTATGTTCGAAAGCACGAAGTTGCACGTGGCACCATAGTTGAACAGCCTGCATATTTCCAAGTTTCGGGTGGCGCAAAGATTTCAGTCTCTACTACAAAGACTCGTGCACTTATTCAGATTGACGAGGTTCTTGCTCCCAGCTGTGTGATTCCTCATCACAAGACCACCCTAGCACAGCTTCAAGAGGGTCGCGATAACTTCCAAGCTGTCGTCAGTATATCCTCCTTGAAAACTCGGACAACTGAGACTTCAACCATTCCATAAGTAGAGCCACTCCGTATCTCTGGAATAAGTCAACTGCTATCACCTCCTGTTGAATCTACTACCAACTCTGTTGACCCTGGGATTAATCCTTCGACAATGGGTATTGCTGATCCACCCAATGAGGTCCCAGAATCTGATTCTGGCGAGTCCGACACTGAAAGTGAGGCACATTGCCAGGAGTTCATCAGCAGCATTGACAATCCTGAGGACCGAGAGTTCTTTCAACAGATGGTGGGACCTGTGCCATCACGGATTCTAGCCGATGTCTTTCATGAGATAGACAAAGTTTGTAGGACCATCTCTCGGAAGCATACTCTGCGCAGACACTTCGCGAGAGCTTTTAGTGATACAATGCTGGTTTCAGATCTCGGAGATAAGACTGCAGTGGAAGCTGTGCTCGCTGCGAAGGGCCTTACATGGGATCAAACCCGGGGTAAATCACCTGCATGGTTTTGGCGCCGAGTACGTCGCTACATTCCTCAGAAAGATGTTCTGCATCACATTTTGTCTGAGTTCTTGATGCTTGGGCAACAGCAAAGTGCAGTGTCACCGGTCTTCCACTATTCAGTGATGACACGCGACAAAAAGCTGATGGTGTGTTCAAAGATGTGGCTGAAGGATGGATCTCTGATCCAGTTGGCATTCCGCTGTATACCGTGGAAGGAACTGATAAGAATCAATTAACCATATACCACAACACGAGAGGAACAAATTCTGTGGAGGGATCAGTTCATAATCCAATTCGGAGGAACTCTGCAGCTTTAAATGCATCACCAGAGCTGGCTGACAGTTTGGCTGCCGATTGGCGACATCGCCACAATGTTGATTGTGGGCTTTGCATAAAAATAATCTGAGATACAGTGGACACTATGACCCATGGCTCGATGATGACATATTCCGGCTTCAGGCTGACATTGAATGGGAGACACCCCCAGTTATTTCCGCCCATCGAGTTGTGCAGGATACATCACCTCTGAGTTTCACACCAACTCATGAACAGTTCGGAATCACGGAGATTCCCCTTGTCCTTCGAGCCAAAAATGATTTCCTTGGCTCAGTTCATGATTCAGCCCAGTCAGAAGTATCAAGTGTCTATCCGGATCACCTGCATTTGTCCAATCTGAGAGCCAAGCGTGATAACATCTATGCTTATCTTGCTCATGCACAGAAGACAAAATTTGCTGTTACTCCAGTTCACACGCAGAAAGAATTTGATCTTTACAGTACTGCAATGTCTCCTGGCGGGGATTTCTTTTCCATGCAAGCAAAGCAGAATTTCGACGAGATGGCAACCTGGTGGTCTTCCCAAGCAAATGGAAAGACAATATTCTAAAAGCTAAAGGAGCACCTTGAGTCTCACCAGAAAGTCTGGCAAGGTCTTAGAAAAACTCAACACTCACTTGCTGCAAGTAGAGAACAGCGTAGACCTAATTGTAACCGCATTCGATCTGCAGGTCATATTTCACATGTCCTTCCAGCAGCAGACAGAAGACTCCCAGGAGTTATTCCAGGCACTGCCCCTGTCCCTGCTCCGATTTTTTCTGGCCAGCCGATTCTGATGAATGCGGATTTTCCGGGTCCCCTGGAGTTGTACAACTACGACGAGCAAATTTCGAACAACTATTTAGATGTGCCCCAAGCATCAATTAGTATGATTCCCACGGGGTCATGGCCTGTGTCTCAACCAGCTTTTCAAAGAGAATCAAGCTCTAATCAGACAACATCCAAAGCACTTTATTCAACTGGATCTACGACTTTCCAAACCAATTTCTGGGAGCCACCAGCTTCACGAGCTGCTAGCACATCACAATTGATGTTCATACCATACAGGGGAACAACTAAAGCACAGCCAAAGTGAAAGCGGCAATGCCAGGAGTGTGTGAAACATGGAGAGACAGGTTCACAGTCTTGGGAGTGCCCGGGAGCAAACAATATAAAGAGATGCAAAACTTCACTGGTAAGCACAGTTAACTGTGTGAATGGATGGAGCTGATGGAAACCCAGGATAATTGAAGCACCGACCCTTTTATTATTCTTGGGAGATAGTTGATGGGTGTGCCCTGATTTAATCTGAATCTTGCTTGTAATATTCAGAGTCTGCTTCAGAAAAATTAGATAAATTATAGTAGATACCGGAATCACTCACTGTTCAGAAGCAATGAAAAGAAAAACATAATAGATTCAGAGCGAGGAAGAAAGAAGAAGTGCGGAATGAGGGATACAATAGAATAATAAAAAGGTTAATGCCTAGTTCGAACAGGTGACTTCCACTAAAATATAACATTTGGGAGTATTAACCACTCTGCCATATTACTCATGGCAGGCGCCTGGCTGAGGTGGTTAGTACCTGCCTAGGGAGTTTTGAACATTTTTGAATATTTTTTTTTCAGTTCCACATATGACACCAGAGCCTATTTTGTCCCGAAAAGGTTATTCCGGACCGTCCGCCGATATGTTTTACCTGACCAAATTCATCGGTTTAAAATCCCAGTTGACTTGGGGATTGTATTAGATTCCATTTGTGCTTATCCGAAGACAAATAGGTCAGATTTGAGTGCAGTAGCGCCAAATTGATTGGGTTGCTTATTTGTTGCGCTTGTTTGTAGCCGCACGGAACACGGTCCGGAATAACCATTTTGTGACAAAATATGTGAATTGAAAATTTAAACTCAGATTGACTGGTCTGTCTATCGACAAGCTTGCTTTCATAGACAGACGGTCACCGGTCTAGGCTCAACATTGAAGGCTGGAGGAAAAAACAAGCAGCAAAAGGGAAAGGTCCCAACCAAGACCCCGAGTCGAACGGGGTATCGAGACAAAGGGGAGATGGTATACGTCCGTGTTATCAGGTCTTCCGGGCACCCAATTCAGATGACTTACATTCACTGGATATATTGCCGGACAGAGGACCCCAAACCTGGACAGTGATCAAGGGGAATGGTGGGGAGGGACCTCAAGCGGTCAGCCAACAGGATGGCCATTGGTAAACCGTCGGGAGGTCACGCATCTAAATTGCTTGAAGCGTTATGCTGCAGCTGGTTTACTTGGCACGCTGGGGGGTTGTGCGGTGCTCAGCTCGGACCGCATGTATAAAACGCTGCAACATCGTTCTGAATCTCACTCTCCTCTGGCGCGTACTAAGTATGTTCAATCGCAGATCAGCATTCTCTGTGTCACTACTTGTCTCCAGCGATTGGGTGCGGCTGTGTATCACGCAACACGTCCGAGGTCCTAGGGCTGGTTTAATTCGGAGTAAAATCTGCGCGAGTGGCTTGAATGCGAGGCTGCAGGAGTGCATTTGGGCGGGGCGATTTGACCAAAAATAGATGGCTCTACAAGTCATTCGGAGACTGGGAGTTGAACCCAGGGACCCCGCATTTCACGCGTCCACTGCGGACGGAATTGAAATAGGTGTGTACCGTGCACCACGTCCGATGTGCTGCAGATATCTTTAGGTGGGCTTTGTCTGAGAGGGTCTGGGTTCATGTGGTTGGAAATCCCAGAGTCGCGGCTCCTAACGGATCCTTGAATTCAGTATGATTTACGAGCGAAGGGAGTGCTTCCGGGGTGACAGCAGAGGACGTTACGCACGTCCAATTCTGCCCTTGGCCCAGCACGATCCAAATCATTTGGAGGCAAAGGGTTCCATCGTATGGAGCCATTTCGGATGCCGAGAGTCGAACCCGGGTTTCCTACGGTTTAAGTCTTCGGATGTATAACTTGCCAAGGAAGGCGGGTGTGCACCGTGCACCGCACCCGAGTTCTTAGTGTGGATGCGTGTCTGTTTGAGTGCGACGAATGCGCAGCCGGGACGGGGAACAGTTGCGCACTTCATTTATTTACTCGTCATGTTCGGGATGCACCCGGAGACGGAGAATATTACTCGGGGCAGGGAATGTAGCATGCACATTTGGTTGCAATATGTGTACATACCTAATAATTTACCTAGTTGAACGCAAGGCCAAAAGTCGAGAAACCATGCTCGGCGAACCCAGTCCTAAAATTACGTCAACAGGGACAGAGGAGAGCTCGACTCCGACACTAATAGCTGAGGCAATGGCGTCGACGCCCGCGCTGGTGCAAGGACTTGAGCGGGGTGAGAATTCGAAGTCTCGACTGAACAGGAAGCACGCACAGGCCTCGGCCACGCGCGTTTGCGCCGGGATTTAGAACGCAGTCGAATGTAAAACGCATTAGAATACAGGGTATATTGCAAGCGATGATATTTTCGAAGCGAGTACTAGTCCGGTATAATGTAGAGGCAAGTCCGTAGAGCGACGCAAGAGGGGGTTTTTTGTGCGGTTCCGTGGGGCACAGCGATGGCGGGTGGAGAATGGATGTGAGTACAAGTCAAGATGGAGTCAGGGGAGGATGTACAGTATATGTACATAAGTAATTCGTGAGTCGAGATCGTGAGCGGAGCGAAACTAGCAGCAGCAGTGTGCATGCGAGGGGTGCTCACACCCGCTCCCCACCCCAGTGCCCGCGGCCCGCCAGCACCGCGACGACGACGACGCACCCGAGCACGCACGCGACGGACAGCAGCGCGCCGTTCAGGCCGAGCACGGCGCTCAGCGGGTGCGGCGCATGGCGGCGCGACTGCAGCGTGGGGAAGGAGTAGTCTGTGCGGTCTTCTTCTTCTTCCGAGTCGGAATCGGAGGGCGAGGGGCAGGGCGAAGGGGCGTCCGAGTTCGACGAGGCGGAGGGGGAAGGCGACGCGGGGTCGGGGTCGGGCATAGGGGCGTGCCATTCCCAGGACGGGGGCACGACGGGCGCGGGGGCGAGGCGCAGGTGCTTGAGCGATGAGCGGGGTGGTGGCGTGGGGCACGCAGAGGCGCACCGGGAGGTGCACTCGCTGCCTGCAGAGAGGTTGAGGGTGTACCGCACGCCGTTGTAGCGTGTACGTGAGATCGCTCGTAACTGCCATATTGGGGGTGCTTCGCCTCGCCGAACAGAAGCCCATAAAACAAATGTGAACTGTACGAAATCTCTGGGGTATGATGTAGTGGACACAGTTGCATGCATTTCATGCACTTTGGCAAAGAGCAGCAGCGGGCAGCCGTCCTGAGCAACAGGTACCAAAACTGTAGCTGTTTGGATTCAACAGCATTGCTTATGTGTCCGAGATCCAGGAATCACATTTGGACAACAAGGTCCCCTTCAAACAGCTCGAAGGTATCATTGAATGTCGATATAGCTGATTTGAAGGTTGTCTCCCCATACGAGAGTGGATCTGATCAAGACTACGAAATCATACACTGCATTTTGTAAAATGATAAAACACAAAATCGGAGCACCACACCCCCTGCGGCATCGCAGCGCAAATCCGCCCATATAAATTTTACATGCATACAGAAGGAACTGAGCCCAGGGTGAGGGATTTGGTCAAAATGATAAAAAACAGCTCAAAACGGAAGTAAATCGGCCGCGCCCTAAGGTACGCAAGTGGCTGTAAGCTTGGCACCAGTGGGAATCTTTTTATTCTGCATAGTTGTCTTGGGTCAGGAGAGCCCAAACTGTGTTCCTGAGACATACCCGTGCCATGTCCGCGGATTTCTTCTGTGTTGTACGGTACTACGTCTACGCAAACTTGGAGCAAAGACCCGAATTGGGCCTAGAGTTGCCTCTTTCTCGCATCGGGAGCGCGAGGGGAGGTTCAAAAGATGCCCCCGCTGTCCTGGAGCCCTCCTGAAGGTCTCCAGCTGCCCCAAAAAAATTAAATACAAATTTTTCTTCTCGGGGGTCCAGGTACCCCTACCCTTTACCCCATATGGCAATTGCTTATCTTGCGCCCCCTTGGCCTGTCCTTTGTATGCGTTGGAATCGGGCGTTGAACTATCGTACACCCATTAGAACAACATTTCCTATGTCACTCAACTGTCGAGGTGCGCGCCGATCGGAAATGCTCTACGTCTAAGCCCTGCTAGTTACCGCATCTCTTCGTTTGCTTCCCTCCCTTCCGATTGTAGGGATCCCAATCGTACCGTATATGTACGGTTACGGTTACGGTTACGGTTTACGCTCATACCGTACCATATAGGCCTCGCACCGCCATATCAAGTTTATGGCTTTATAGGGGTTGTTGAAAACACAGCGCGGAACTCACCAGAGCGGAACTGGGTTCCCAAGACAGCTACAGGGAGGCGAAAAAGCAACAAATCCAACCTCTCTGATAACACTCACCTTCACACGGTAGAGTTCAACGTTCCGTATACATTTTTTTACGGTTCTGGAACCGTACCGTATAGCCCCGAAATGGGACCCGTAACGCCCGTAATATATATGGCCGTAACCGTATACGGTACGGTTGGATCCTTATCCGATTGTAATTGGCGGTGTGGCAGGCTGCCGCAATCCCCACAACTTGGTATATAAAGGGTCTGGTCTGCGACTTCCCTTGCGTCTCTCCCTTCCGATTGTGACTTTTACCGTTCAGGCTGCCACAGTACCCAAAACTGTTCTGGGAAATGATAAGGTGTCTATTATCACAAACATCCAATTCCCAGATGACAGACCACACCAGTATGTTAATCCCACCCCCTCGATAGCTGCATCGTTGACCACGCAGCGGTTTTGCTCTCGACACTGCTTATGGCACTCTTAGCGTCTCTGGCAATGGCAATATCGCGGCGTCGCAAAATTGAGGCCGCTCACGATTCTGTAGCTACTCTTCCTCCTTACACCCCTATCACCTATCCCATCCTCGGGTCCCTCCAATATTTCTCTGGCCACTGGGACTTTCTGCGGACGGCGACTGAGAAAGGCAGTGTTTCCTTCCACCTTGCATATCACAAATGCATCGCTCTATCGCTCGAGAGCCGACATGCCTTCTTCAGCGATTCGCAGACCTGTTTTGCGCTTGGGTACGCCATCATGTTGGCCGGCACTCCGAACCTGAACAAAGATTTCATGAAAACGGTGGGCATCGACATCACTTTGGGCGGCCGCTCGTACAAGTTCTTGTCTGCACTCATCCGCAAAGAGCGCGTCAGCAGCAGTAAGTATTTCTCCAGAGACTGCAGCTGTAGCTGATCGCACACATGTGCGCAACGAAAAGATATGCCGGCGCTGTATACGTATGCCTACGATCGTCTCGGTGGCCTCGCAGCTACGACCACTAATCCATTCGAGACGTTTGCCGAGATCATCTTCCGGCTCACTGTCACCACTACCACATCGTTGAAAATCGCTGCGAACCCGGCCATCTGCAACGCGCTCCTGAAGATTTTCCACCGACTCGACCGGGCTGCCACACCCATGACAGTCCTCTTCCCGTGGTTCTTTGGCCCGGATCGGATGCGGCGTTTCTACTTGATGAAGAAATTCTACAACACCATACACAACACCATCGACGAGCAGAAGAGAGAGGACCGGAACGAGGACGATCCAATGCAGATTCTCATTGACGAAGGGCTGTCCACGATGGAGATTACGCAGGTTCGTGTCCCACCTTTCATCATTGAACCGATCAGTTGAAACTACTGTATCTGTTTCTTCCCGCTCACTTAGTTTGCTATTGCTGCGCTCTTTACAGGGAGCACCAACACCGAAGTCATAGCCCCGTTTCTCGTCTGTGACCTCGCTGCACACCCCACCTACCTCTCTCAGGTCCGCGAAGAAGTGGAAGCTTTCATCTTGTCGTTCAACCCGAACACGTCCCTCCCGCTCAAGACGCGCCTGCAGTCGATTGCGTACGACGATTGGACCAAGCCCGGCTGCCTGCCAATCCTCGAGCGCTGTCTCAAGGAGACGATCCGTCTGCGCGTGGGGACGCCGCTGCATCGGCTGAATGACACGGGGAGGGATATCCAGATGGGCAGCGTGCTCGTGCCGCGAGGAACCATCGTGTCGTTTCATACGAGCTTCGTCCACCACAACGCGGACATATTCACGGCGCCGCTCGCATGGGACCCCGAGCGCTTCAGTCCGAGGCGCGCGGAGGACAAGAAAGCACCGATGGCGTTTGCCGGGTGGGGCCTCGGCAGACATCCATGCCTTGGACAGAAGGCCAGCATCTACCTATTTCTCATCCGCCGTGTTGCTCACGATTCTTGGTTTTTCAGTTCGCGACGTTCGAGATATTCTTGCTGACAACTTTGATGGTTACTTTGTATGATATCCAGGTCGTGGACGGGCAAGGGAAGCCGCTGGCAGAGATGCCACCCGTAAACCTCAACAATGCAGTAGTTTCCCCGCCTATCACGCCGGTCCACCTCAAGCTCGTTGCGCGGTTTTGATCACCGCGTGCCTTTTTATTTCGGCTGGTTAGCACAAGGGGGTGTCGTGATTAAAATTTCGGATATCGGGTTAGGGGGATATCGGTCCCCCGGAGGACTGAAAAAAACTTTTTACCCCATATTTTGAATGGGATCTGAGGCCTTCCAAAACATTATCTATGGAAAGTGTAGCGGTTGAAAAATGGGTGGGAGAAGGCCCTCTGATCAACCTCTGATGGCCCTCCGAGGCCAGAAGCTCTTAAACCTGAGTGTTTATAATATGCAAGAGGTGATATCACTGGAAAATTACCATAAAATTGTCTTATCTGGTCTGATAGTTCACAAAACCAACAATAAACGTCGTGGAAACATCAAGAAACACTTGCGAAACACGGTCTTGATAGCATCAGCTGCATTTAGACCCTGTCCATCAAGTGGCGGTGGCCCTGCACATGACTCGGAGCCGCGGCCCGGCGCTAGGGGTGGGAATCTCCTTCCCTATTCCCGCTACCTTTATAGTGCGCTTAACTTAGCCACCACCACAATGTGACTAGTCCCAAATCGGCCGAAGGCCATTTTTTTTTTCATGTGTGCCTCTGCGGCCATCCGGAGTCATTTTTTTGTACTTTGAAGAAGCTGTTTGACCACATTTCTCCATATGCATGCAAACTCTAAACTGGTGCTTTTATGTGGGCCCTGGCTGAACTTGGAGTAGTTACCTCCCAAGAAACTGGGCCAGGCAATTCGACAGTCACGGGTCACGGGCCCCCGGCTGGTGTCGAAATATGGCAGGGGGTCACGGGTCACGAAGGGGTTTGCAAAGTTGGTCACGGTTGGGCTAAATCGTGCTCAGCGATGCAAAAAAGGCAAATTTTTGCTCTCGGGTGTCAAAATTTGTCGAAATTTCGGGTGGTGTCACGGCAAAAATCGGCGGTTTGCCGAAGTGTCGAAATGGTATTTTGGGTCACGGGTCACACCCCCTGTCGAATTGATCGAAAAAGTACAGTACTCAATTACACATCCAGAATGTGTTTCTCAACAGTACAAGTCTCACAGGTGTGTTATAGAGTGTGTAGCACAATGCTTTGACCACTAGGTGTCGGGTTTAATAGACAGTCCCAATTTGGCTCGTCAAAAAAATTGCAACTCCATCAATTTTTTTGCTAATAAAAATCTGTCTTGCCAAAAGTTTATCCTCCTCAAACTGAGTGTTTTGGTAAGAGGGATAAGAAATCCCCTTTTTTCTGATCAAGTAGTAAGCCTTGTTACAAATTGGTGGTGGCTAAATGAAGTGCACCATAATCAGGCCTAATCAAACACATCCCTGCAGACCATCACATTTTCGTCAGCAGCTTTCGCGTAAGCTGCTTTTCTCCCTGCCAAAATGGATTCGGCCCGCCTCTCATGCCGCGTTGCCGCTTGATGTCAAGTAATCCTGCTTACCTACTTACATCTGCAGTTTGTGAATTCCTGAACATATATATATTCCCAGTCGTGGTCTATTTTTCCCAGGTACACTGTTCTGTGTTAGCTCAAAGCAGTCCATGAAGCCAGAGGCTAATGGCAAGGAAAGTATAGGCAATGTACAAATTCAGTTCCTTTTTTTTCTTGACTCGATGCTAGCTGGCCAATGCAGGCTCAATATCTCTTCGAATTCGTTTAGACTCAATGTGAGCTGGTCGACGCTCTCGCATCGACCGAGCGAACATTGACCCGCACAGTTGAACAGATCCCTCATTTACAAAAATTGATTGCATAAAATTAATGCCTGTACTGGCAAGCTCCTGTTTTCTTCAGGCTCAATTTGAGCTGGTCGATGCAGCCGTGCGGTTGAACAGATCCTTGTGTGTGTGTGTGTGCCATACAGACAGTTCCAGCCTCTGTGAGAAACTCTAGAATTATTTTGGGCTAGACTGGTAGCAGGCCATGCCGCTTGTCGGCCTTACCCACTTAATATGGGAAGTGTACGGACGGAGGGGTCCCAGGAAGGGCTGAAAAAGCTTTTCAACCCGATATCCGTTTTTCGAACCCGACACCCCCTTGGGTCAGCAGATATGGGAGACAAATGTATTCGTGGCTAGGGGGGAAGACACACATGATCGGTCATGCACCCGCCAAGTTGAAGTACAGTCAAAGCTGTCTTAATCCATACCCCTCGGTGGACCCAAAAAGGTATGGGATACTGCAGATTTATGGATTATGGCATAGTTTAATTGGGAAATTTTCCCACCAAAAGTATGGGGTATTACAGATTATGGGTTACAAAAGGTATGGGTTAAGACAGCTTTGACTGTAGTTTGATTCAAGTTAACCGTTCTTTAACGAGATGCTCCTCGTTCATTTGTACATATTGTGGAGTTTACTCCTTATATTCTTACCCCTTTCTGCGACCTCTTTGTATCGTCTTCTGTCTTTCTCCTTTAATAGGTTGCTTCACCTATATTTACCCCATGCGCTCAAGCCCTGTTATTGAACACAGCCCTTCGAGTTCCATCCGCAACCTCATCTATATCTATTCTACCCAGGACTTCTGTGCATTCGCATTTTCGCACTTTGCAACACCGGTTCAACACTGCCTCTTTCAGCTCCTCACTTACCACCCGAAAATTTCCCGCAAACCCACCCAGAATATCTCCGCATTCCTGTGTGCAGTCACGCACCTCATTTTTCAACACCGCAGTAGTCCCGCAGTAGATTGAACTGTGCTCATTCCACTCTCAGCTTTCTCCATTCCAGAGCTTACACTGCTACGAGGCACGCAGTCCACGCTCATAACAAACGGCCAGTTTTTCTCCCTCGTCCTTCACTTCCTGTCCATAATGTCGAATTTCAACTGTACTCTGCTTTTTTCAGCTCAAAGGCGGTCGTCGCGTCTCCACCCAGAAACCTGAATCAACCTTTTTAACCTGGCATGCTCACTACAATTCCAATATTTGGTGCACCACTGCTAACTCGAGAGTCCCTGCCGAGATCCGACTGTACACCTCCAGCGCCACACTTCTGCTCATCCATTCACACGTATAACGGGTTAGTTCTCCTCTGACATTTTTAATTTTCAGGTCTGCCGATCTTGAACCTTTGTACACAATACAAAATACCACTCTCACATATGTCCGGGGCCCCACCGCAGCAGACGCAGTTTTCAACTTTTTTTCCTCCTTCTGACAAGTCCCGAGTAACTGTCTTCTCCAATGCTGTGTCTCCCCCAACTGAACACATTTATTCACACCCATAACGGCTTCGCTCTCCTGGACTGCTCTTAATCTCCATGTCCGCCGCTCTTAAAAGTTGAACCATTTTCCCCAAGACGGAATGCTGTTCCCACAGATGTCCGTCGTTTCCCGCCGCAGTGTGACAAATCCGGATCTCTCAACTCTACCAGTCAAAATCATGAATGCAGTTCCAACTGCGCCGCACACGACGACTGCGTAGCACCGAATGCCACACCGGGGGCAAAGCCAGCGCATGCGGAAACGACATGCATGTCGTCCGCACTTGGTCGCGTCCTCGGATCAGTGATTGACAAAGGTGTCAATCACCTCTTTGGCACCTTTGTTTTTCCTTTGAATTTGCTCTGAAAAACAAAGGTTCCAAAATGGCAATTGACACCTTTGTCAATCACTGATCCGAGGACGCGACCAAGTACGGACGACATGTGCTTGACGCATGCACTGGCTTTTGCCCCCAGTGCCAGTACAGCGTACAACCCGAATTTGGTCAACCGCACCTACACCTATAAATTCTCCAAGACTCAACTGACCTATTTACTCAATGACTTCGACCGTTCCTCACCATTGCCTTCGTCTCAATACCCACTGAGGCCAGCTGACATCCTGCCAAGTCTCCCATGTTTTTAGAGTTTAGCATTTCTTCTCAGGTCATCCGGAACTTCACTCTTCTTCTGCTGCACACTCCAGACCATTCGACGCATCAAGACTACACCGGTTTTATTTGTGTGGATGAAAGCAGCAGCAACTCTACTAACACGCCGAATTCCAGATGCACCATATGCCGTGGCATTTTATGTTCCGAGCATTACCCCGTTCGAGGTCTTGGACCTGTCCTATGTTCTCGTCATGTTCATGAACCGCTATATCCGCAGCGGGACTATGACCGTTTAATCTCATTTTGCTCGCCTATAAACTTGGCTCAGGTGGCTTCGTTGGGGTCTTACCGTTTGACAGCAAATTGCGGACCGTCTATCGCAAAACCTGTCTGAGAGCGAGGATCTCTCCTCAGAGCTTCGTGCGCGAATAACATCTGCCGATCTCGACGGGGCCGAAGGATTTAACTGCATTTGACGAGTCTATTATGGTGAGACGTGTGATAAGGCCCTGTTCGGGATCCCCATCTGCCTCCATCTGCCTCCATCTTGTTTTCTCCAGCTCAGTAGTCACATCATGTCACTAGTCATGAGACCAGGTCCGATGGTCCGATTAACCAAATAACAAAGCTCTGGGGTCGTTGCCATTGGTTCCCTAAGCACGCTTGCTCATCGTTGTCAACGATGAGCTCTTTGATCTCGACCATTTGGCATCATTTGGATGCAGGACTCTTGTGAATGTATTTTTAGCATGTATCTCCTGTCCCGTGTACATGGATCCAGAGAAATACACTAAAAAACTATCCGTGGCGACGACTCGGGAGAGGGGGGGAAATGGCGGGGAAGGGGGACGACGGGGACGGCGTGATGAGCTGGCACTCCGAGAAGATCGGATGGACCCGGTCTAGACAGGAGTGACTGATCGTGACTTCCTAATTGAGCCCTAAATGTGGCGCCACCTGTACAGGATCTTTTTGGCAGAGAACAGGTCCATTCCATCTATTTACCTGGGGATCCCGAACAGGGCCTAAGTAACATCAGGTATATTTAACTTTTTTCTCTAACCCCTTCGGATCGGCCTCATTAGGGTGTTTCATAATTGGATTTTGGGGCCCAACTCATGCCTCAACTCCGACCCCAACTCGGGGCAAGTTGGGGTCGGAGTTGGGGCACGAAAATCGAAGTTGGATGTCAAATCGAGGGTATGACCTCGACTTGACATCCAACTTTGCTCCAACTTCTGCCCCAACTCGAGCCCCAACTTTGCTTGCAGCACAAGATGTGATCCCCAAACCTCAACTCTGCCTCAACTCTGAGAAAACATCTGCTCAGGTGGTTCACAATTGAGGCCCCAACTTGTGCCCCAACTTGGCTTGAGTTGAGGTCAAGTTGGGGTCGGAGTTGAGGCATGAGTTGAGCCCCAAAATCCAATTGTGAAACACCCTATTTTTTTTCGATCGAGATGGCTGGTTGGGGCGGCCTCGTGGTTCCAGACTCCGAAGATCTGGCTAAGTCCTCCCCACTTGATCAATTCCCCCCTTTTCTTCCCCTCATCTGTGGCCATACACCCGCGATCGTGCATAGCACGTACTTGAGCGCGGGAATTCTCAACACAGCGGAAACGCGCGCGCGCGGAAGTCGAAGGCGAGGTCGGGGCAGCCACAGTGCACGAGCGGGGTCTCGGCCACATGCAATAATGCGTCCCTCGGACTCCACGCGCCTTTGGCCGGGAATGAGAACACATTAAAATGTAGGGGGTGCAAACGACGATGATATTGTCGGAGGGAGTACTAGTAGTCCATTGTAATTTAGAGGCGAGTGCGTAGAGCGACGCCAGGGAGTGATTTTGCGCGGACCCGTGAGGTACAGCGATGGCGGGTGGAGGATGGAGGATGGATGTGAGTACAAGTTAAGTGTGGAGTACAGGGGTGGATGTACAGTATATGTACATAAGTAATTTATGAGTCAATCGTGAGCGGGTGCGAAGCCGGCAGCGGGGACGAAATGTATATGTGAGAGGCGCTCACACTCGCTCCGCGCCCCACCGCCCGCCCCGCCAGCAGCCGCGACGGCCAGACGCACCGAGCACGCGCGCGACGGACAGCAGCCGCCGCGCAGGCCGAGCACGGCGCTCAGCGGGTGCGGCGCGTGGCGGCGGGACTGCCGCGTGCGCGCGTGCTGCAGCGCGGGAAGGAGTAGTCCGTGCGGTCTTCTTCTTCTTCTTCCGAGTCGGAGTCGGAGGGCGAGGGGCAGGGCGAGGGGGGCGTCCGAGTCGAGAGGCGGAGGGGGAGGCGGCGCAGAGTCGGTCGGGGATAGGGCGTGCCATTCCCAGGACGGGGCACAACGGGCGCGGGGGCGAAGCGCAGGTGCTTGAGCGACGGGCGGGGCGGGGGCGTGGGGCACGCGGAGGCGCACCGCGAGGCGCATTCGCTGCCGCGCCGAGGTTGAGGGTGTACCGCGCGCCGTTGTAGCTGTAGTCGTCGTCCTCGCATCTTCGTCCGCGAGCGGGAAGAAGGTATCGGCCCTGCGCGGGATGGGGATCGAGAGCGCTGGGAAGGAAGGGGGTCAGCGCGGGCCTAACGGGTGCTGCGCTGGCACGCACCTGGCATGGTTCTGCGGGCCATCGGGGTGGATATGGCTGGGTGAGGAAAGGGATTTTGTGAGGTTGGTGGTGGTTGTGGCGAGAGACAAAGGAGCAGAGCCGAATTTAACGCGTTGCGAGGAAGCGAAAATTGCGGGACATGTGATACATTGATTGAGGGGTCCAGGCCCCAGGACCATTGCACATGCCACGGCGTCTTGGTGGCGTTGATAAATGCGGCTCCCAAATTGCTTCCATTTGTCCCAAAAAAGTTCGGGGGGTCACACTGTCTTGCTTTTTCCTTCCAATGCTCCAGTGGCCTTCTCGAGCACGAGAAAAGGACGTCGAGGCGAGGGCTCATCGTCATCCTGCAATTGTCAATTCGTCCGTTCCCGCATGTTCCCGCCCGGGCAAGGTCGGGACAAGTTTTCGCTGAGCCCAAGACCGCCTCGACGCAGCCCGACCCCGTCCTTGCCCCATCCCGAATCATCCCGAAGTCCGGATCAGAGTCCGGACTCGCTTACGGCTCGGACGCGGGTCTAGATCGCTTCTTCCGCTTGTTGGCACTGCCCCGAGACCCGATCGGAGTCGCCGCTCCGGAGGTCGAGGTCGAGACCGGAATTTATAGAGTCTGATCCAGGTCTCGCTCTGGC
This sequence comes from Mycena rosella, assembly GCA_029378255.1. Lineage (NCBI taxonomy): Eukaryota > Fungi > Basidiomycota > Agaricomycetes > Agaricales > Mycenaceae > Mycena > Mycena rosella. The sequence goes on from JARKIE010000261.1 coordinate 53,329, forward strand.
GCTATATGCAGTGCTAGTTGGATGTATACACTTCGGAGGGGCGATGAATCAGGTCGAAATCGGTCACCCAAAGTGCCGTACGCACTGGCAGTATGGTGCTTATCCCGATATTACGAAGACACAGCTCCTGTCTGCGGATCTCTAAGCCAATGCTAATAGGCAAAAAGAACCGGGTCCAGGCGGGATATTCAAAGAAAAACGCGGACAGGCAGAAAAGAATGCACCGGCGGGGAATCGAGCCCCGGCTCGCCGTCCAGTAACGGACTGTTGGATGAACTTTATGAATTCGGCGGGTGTACCATGCACCACCGGTGCGCCCTCCCTTTCTTCCGGGCTCGCTAGATTAAAGCCCTCTCAGCGAAAAGGGAGTGCGACACAAAAAATTGCGTCGCAGTTTCGAATGCACCGGCAGGGAATCGAACCCCGGCTCACCGATGCAGTGCTGAAATATGCAGCTGTATTAAAGGCGTGTGTTCCGTGCATCACCGCACTTCCCTCTGGAGCTCCAGATTGAAGATCTTCAGGGCCAAAATGGCCCTTCGCAGTGGGAAACGAAAAACATCCGAGCGCAGTCGAATGCACCGGGGTTCGATTATGGAAAAATACTTTATAGGACCATTTGGGCTAGCCTCCAAACCCTTCCGTAAAATTCAGGTGTAGGAACTGAGATTTCGGCTATCGCCCATCGTTCGGCACGTCAAAGCCGGAGTACTGGACTGTGGCGCCACGATTACGGAACAATTCAGATGGTGTGCCGCGATCGAAGTGAATAAAAGGCGAGCGGATTTCTCCTCGCCAGCAACTTACCCTCCCGGTCTTCCTTCATCTGCACCCAGCGCCCTCTCCCATCTCGACTCTCATATTTCCTCCCATCCTCTGCTATAATGCACGCCACCTCAGCCACGATCCCCACGGTCCAGCACGTCGCTGAGACACCGACTGCTGTGACCAACACCCACAAGAACACGGATACCACACCTGTGAACCACAACGGGCCCCAGTGCGCCCAGTGCGGCTGGCGAGGCGGATCTCACGCGTACGTTCTTTCGTTGTAAGGCTCTCGATGTGAACTAAGGTTATGTTACATCTTAGTTCGAACTGCATCTTCAACAGCGCGAACTGCAGTACGCTTGCTTGTCTCGGCTGTTCTTCACTCCTGAATATTCTCCAGAGTAGTCGCCGGATCACCCATCGCGGCCACCACCACTTCGCTCTGGTCACAGTGTATGTCGACGCCCGTCCTCAGACGTCCCCCGAGCTGATGGACGCGTCTCAGATCACCGCTTTCAAACTTGCTATGACACCAACACCAATGTCCCATGCTTTTGTCTAGTCATCCAATCTGCGCGCGGCGCGCACTTGTAATTACTGTACTGTATAGATGGGGGAAGAGGATTATCACATTGTACCAACGGAGATAGAATTGACCATACCATAACAATGGTTCCGTCGATCGCATCGAACCTGAGTCAGAAACATTCCCTGACATTCCTCATCCCCAAATTAAGATAAGGCACTTAAGGCAAGTGACTAATTGGAACGAGAGATCCTCCTGCCGGAGATTCACTGTGTTCAGAGGATGGATAGCCAGACCCCCGGCTGGCCAGACGGCAGCTACTCGGATCAGCGGCATGTGGATAGGTCGGCTGGCTAAGCGGCTTATCCGCGGCTACGCCCACAACTACCCACAGCTACCACAAACGGGCCATGGCCTCGCAACAGCTAACCGAAGTGTTGCTAGGGCTATATAAATAGCCATATCTGGCCTATAGATAGCCACAGCTTGCAACAGCTAGCTAGCTATTGACCCGCTGAACGCAGTGATTGTTCCTCATAGAAGCTTTTACCTTTTGCTTCCCCTGTCCCGGCAGCTTCAAGCTTCTTCCTCGCTAACGAAATGACCCTTCTATGTGGGGTAGACAAAATGTCTGTGGGAAACGTTGTGGAGCGCTGGGGACGAGCCAGCATCCTTCCCTCACTACGAAATATCATTCAAGTCGGTGTGTTCGTTTATCCACACAAAAACACCGGAATCCGGAGAATCGAACCCCAGATCGCCGTTCGCTGATATTGCACCAAATCGCCGTGTGTATCATACACCGCCGGTACGCCCTGACTTCCTTCTACGGCTCTTGACCATCCCTCGTAGTTTGAAACAGAAAGGGCGAGCCGGCGGGGGTCATTATGAGGCGCAGTGGAAAAAAACTTGTGCCCGTTACATGCACCGGCGTGGAATCAGCCCGAACTCGCCGTCCATTTTCGGATGGGGATGACGATGAATTCGGCGTGTGTTCCATACACCGCCGGTGCGCCCTCTCTGTGTTCTGTGGCTCGCTAGATTGAAGATTTTCTGAGTGAAAATAAACCTGGGAGTGGGAAATAAAAAATGGCGAGCACACCTCTCGCCAGTCCAGGGTGGCTGAGATAATCTGTGCTAAATCGGTATGGGTTCCATACACCACCTGCGTACACTGTCCCCGTTCTACACTTCTCGATGCCCAACTAGGGCCTTATGAGTCGCAGTGAATTCATCCGGAACTATGCACCGGCGGGGAATTGAACCCCGTCTCACCGTTCATTTTTTCCAGGGCGATGACGAATTCGGCGTGTGTACCATACACCACCGGTGTGCCCTCCCTGTGTTCTGTGGCTCGTTAGATTGAAGATCTTCCGAGTACCGAATTATCAGTGTCTTGGCGAGGGTTCATCGGCGCCGCGCGTCATCCTGCAGTTGTCAGTCCGCCTGTTCCCGCAGATTCTCGCACGTTCTCGTCCGGCGCAGGGTGTCGCTGAGTCAAAGAGCGCCTCGACGCCAGCCCGACCGAGCTCCGACCCCGTCCTTGCCTCATCCCGAATCATCCCGAGGTGCGGATCAGAGTCGCGGCTCGGACGCGAGCCCAGATCCCGCTTCGTGGCACTGCCCCGAGACCCAGGTCCGACGTCGCCGTCCGGCCACGTCCGGGAGTTCGAGGTCGAATCCAAGAATCTAGTCCATGGGCCCGTGTGCAGTGTCTCCGGTGTTACACATCGGAGGTTCGATGGATAGGTTGAAATCGAGTCACCCAATTACAACCGTAAATTTACTCCTTAGCTCCTGTCTGCAATACACCGCGAGAGCTGGAGGACGGAAAGCAGGGGCGAGTAGATGTGGAGGGCCCCTACCGCGAGTGATTCTGGTGAAATTTCGTGCCTGCGGAGATGTATCGCTGTGATCGCTGTGCAGCGATCGTTGAAGGCGCTACAAACACGAGCTGCTACCCGTAGAGTTTCGTCAGATAGTTCCACAAGAACGAGCTCCCAGACCTCTAGTGGGAGGGATGGTGCCGGGAATGCATCGAGTTTCTTTCCCCGGGGCGATGGTGCAGCAGGTGCCGAGGTTTCAGCAGCTGCGCAAGGTCCGACGTGGGGCCATTAGGGGGAAGGACAAGAGGGCCACGCGAGCCGGTGATTGCCGGCAGTCGTAGTCGTCGCATCAGGTCCGAGTTGGGTCCGAGGTTGGTCCGAGGGCAGGATTGAGACCATATAACGACTCAGGACGATTTTAGCACGAGATGGTGTCAAAAGTTCACTCGGAAGAAAGGAACCTGCGCACCGTGAGAATGGCCGGGCTGCAATAATTGAGCTCAACATTGAAGGCTGGAGGAAAGAACAACCAGCAAAGGGAAAGGTCCCGACAAAGACCCCGAGTCGAACGGGGGCATCCTGTTCGCCTTCCGAGGCAAAGGGGACCTGGTACACATCTGTGTTATTGGGTCTTCCAGGCACCTAAAATATTAGATTCAGATGGAGATTTGGGATGCAAATGTAACCATTGCTCGTGAGTCGCGAGTGTATGTAACCAGCCAACGTAACTGAGTGGCTCACCTCACACGTTACTCCAGGACTCAGAGCTCAAATGGTCCTCGGATCTTGGGAGCTGGCGATAATTATCCTAGTACTATCGTTGCCCCGTTAGCGATAACGACTCTGATCGCACCTTGCTGCGACTCCAATTTTTCTCGGACTGCCTTCACATCTTCAGGGCACACTCTAGAGTATCCTATCCGCGTCTTCGCACCCACTCGCGCTTGTGGACTGGGTGGAGGGCGGCGTCGCTCCCGCAACCATCATCGGCTCCGGGGCGAATGATCCTGAGCGCGCTTACTGCCGGTACCGATGGAAAGCATTTTTAATGGGAAGGAGTTCTTTTGTTTGTAGTGGATTTAAAAGGAAAAATTTAGTTGGAAGTTGGATCTGTCTTTCTTCTTTTAATTTTTGAGTACACCCCTCTTATCGTGCCCGTCGGCGACACATGCCCTCCTCGGATCGATGAGTGTTATGTACAAAAAGATTTTTACACATTACTACTTTCCTCCGCTCTACAATTCTATGGATCAGTTGCTCTAAAGCTCCTCCATCAGCATCGCGTACCAAGGGCAGAAGAAGCAAAACGTACCTAGTTAAATCGAACACGCCCTCAGACGTCCGCCAACGAGTCCAGGCCGTCGTCCTGCGCGCGCTGGGCGGGCGCGTTCGGCTCGACGAAGTGGATACCTGTGAGCTCCGTCGATTCGAAGTTCTCCCGCTGTGCGCCCACGCCCGCGCGCTGCAGGTTGAGCATGAGTCGGCAGATGAGCGTCACTGAGAGGCTGCGTGATGGAGATATAGAGCCGGACGGAGGAGGAATTGAGCGACGTACGATGTGGTCCACCAGGACAGAATCCCGGCGATGATTATCTGGGGGTGGGATCGGTGAGTAGAGGATGGAATTCTGCGGAGGGCGCACGTCTCCGAGCTGCGTGGCCGATATCGTTAGTCTGGCGCAGGTCCATCAACGGAGCACCCACGAAGAGCGTTAAAACATTCGCGAGGTTGGCGAGCACGATTATCCTGCGTGGCCTCAATCAGACTTTGAACAGTTGTCCAAAGGAATCACGGACCCGAAGTACATGGCGCCTAAAGATCTTGCGTCAATATCGCACGTTGGAAAGGTGAACCCGCATACCATCACGCGCCATACGCTCAACGAGTGATCCTGGCACATAACGAATCGCGGATCGGTCGCGATACGCGCAGTACACGGTCAGCCCGAAGACGATCAGGTCGAGCGAAAATCTGGGGCGCATTTCGGTTAATGTAAGTACGGACGGAGCTTGTGCAGAGCACGCACTGTGCGAGCCAGGCGTAGGCAGATCCTGAGATGCGTGAGCGTCATTGTGCGTGTCTAGGGGGTGGATACACCCACGGAGTGCCCTACAGGTCGGAGTAGCTCAAGGATGCACTGTGGAATAGAAGTAGCACATACGTATCACGAGGGATCGCCGTGTGGCAGCCCGTCAAGCCTGGCATTGAGAGCATTTGCGGATGTCCGTATTTGATGACAGTCCACTGGGGCAAACCGTAGTGGATGAGTTTACAGACATTTATACATTGAGGGAAGGTCATACCAGCCCAAGGCCGCCAGCGACACCTCCTACTAGCCCCATCGATGTCGAGATCCACAGATTGAGCCCGTACATGGCGAAGACGCGCAGGGTGAGTGTAACTGGACGCAATAAATAAATGAGCGTACAGCACGATAGAGTCACCGGCTTACATTCGACGAGGGCTTCTTGAGTTAGCAAGAGGCCCTCTAAGCCTCGTTCCATTGTTGAGCAGCTGGGCGGATGCAGGGTGAGAACACCAAATGAGGGAGGATGATGGAATACCTCTGCACGAAGAAATGATCAGTATGATTTATCTCGGGGCGCAATGGCTCACCTCGGGACTCAAGTTGCCGAAGTAGAAGACACAGATCGCGGCGCTCGCCACGAGAGCGAGATATCGCACCCCTAGGAACCACACTGTGCTGGGCCGCAGCTTGGAGAGCCATATGGTCGGGATTTCCGTGCCGAGAGTCAGCAGGTGATCGTAGAATAGGACAGCTGTGCGAGGAAATCTTGAATTCTCCGCAGAGGTAAGGGGAATGCGGATGACGCACTTAGCCCGGAGAGGAAGATGTATCGGTATATCCGACTTCAGAGTTATGTTCTTTATTAGAATCGATTGGAGGAGGGAGGAAAGACGCACTGGTCCCAAGCGAATGTCTCGGCGTCTAAACCGCCCATTGGCGAGGACATTGTCGATGGGTTGTGGTCGGAGTGTGTCCCGGTACGCCCGCATTATAAAGTTGCGGAGCTATATTCACACACCCTGTCGCAGGAGCACGGAAAGGGAATTTGTCCGAATGATGTACGTACGCACCGTAGGCGGAGAGTCTATTAAGTATGCCTTGTAACGATAACATTTAACCTGTCAAGGATTAGGCGTCCATGCGGCACTTTCTACCAAACTGATGGATCCAGTCAAAATGGAAGTAGCTTGGGACACAGAAGTCAAAGGAGCGCTGAGCCCTGGGATTTTTCCTGGGAGGAGTTGTAGCGCAAATCTTTTGGAAAACTTGAAGTAGGTCCCGGCCGGAACTCCGGGCGGTTGAAATCGATGATAAACACAGTCTACCCCGAGTTCAGCCTGGATTGCCGCTAAGTCACATCTGAGAGAGCCAACAAGGGGAGAGGAGAGCAAGTTTGATTGGACCTGGTGAGGGTACCGGACAAAGACAAACGCCGGGTGCAATTAGACGCGGGGCAACCGGCGCCTATTTTGACAGGTTTTCGTTTGTCTTCCACGACGCCTCAGCACCACGGACCACTTCGTTAGCGTTGAAGTCATGCCTTGAAGCAAATTGGATTTCTACCCTGTCTGCCAGTGGTCGGCAATCGCTCAAGCCTCTCCAAGTTGCCACGGATGCCGTGGCCGCATCAAACGGGCCCTTAATACACTGCATCTGCATCTCCGAGTCCCCACGTCTGCGACAGATGCCCGAAACATCGCATACATACATAATACTGATTTCCGAATCGCGCAGCCCTGCTTTTTTTTACCCGACGCAAACTGGGATACTCGAATCCAGTGGTCTTTCAGTCCCCTCCCGCTATGTTTCTGGAATACCACTGTATCTTCGACGACTGGTCCTACTAGGACGGTGACCTCCAGATCTCTCTCTTGTCTTCGCGCCCAATGCATGCGCTCCATTACATGCTCACCATCTCCATCTCCATATCCCTCGAGTATAATTCAACACATCGAAGTGACTCGGATCTCGCCGCTCCCATTCTAGTTGTTGATAGACACTTACCGTGCCGATTTTGGATCCGGGTTTGTTGAGCATATCCCATTCTGTACCACAGCCGAGAGGATTCAATTGCAGCTGTCTATCTAGGTTTAACCCAGGGTCTACCATATTAGCTGTCCGATACCTGAAGGAGGGCCTCCCGAGGGCAAGTAAGTCCTGGGATAGAGCGCTGCCCGCCCCCCTTAATCTCATAGTTGACACCTAGGCCAGATATGTTCGCGCGCGCCCTCGGGAGACCCTTTCCAGACGGCTGTTCTATTTCAAGGCCCGGGAGATCAAGGCGCTTGGTTATCGACCCGTATATCCTTCTGGTCAAGGCCAAGATACTTAGATAACAATGATGGCTGGGAATGAAACACCACCGCGCTGGAACATCTCCTGTGTCGCACCAGTTCAGTACCACGTTAAATTGAAATACACCACTCACTGGCGTGCATATTGGGTCCTCAGCATCAGAAGTTCGGACATCTATCAGTCACAAATTTTATGCGGGGACTGGGCCAACGTTCCAAGTGCAGTATTCTGCCGGATGACGTAGCATTGGATACTCGGTCCAGTCCCGCATCACTGATATTCCTTTCCAACAACAAAGACGTCCTTTCAATTAGATTGTCCTTTCCTTTTTTGCTCTGACAAGCACGCAATGCTCAGTCCAGGTAATATTTCCACATTTATTTTATGTATTATCGTTGAGGTCGTGACTGCAATTACTGACGTTCCGATTTCGCAAATCGCCAACGCAGCGGGCGCGGACTGGTGCCGACGACGCGGAATCTTCATCATCAAATGTTTTGAAACTCAGCGAGCTCCGGGTGCCGCGACAAAGGCCGGCTCTCTTCGCCGACGGACTGCGGCGGAACGCCGTTTGATCCGACACTCGCCGGTTCGGCATTGTTGTCCTTTCGAATGCCTAAATTCAATGCGCTCCCCGGCTCTCAAAAAGAGGTTGACCGGGCCCGTCCTTTGTGTGAATTCATTGAGGAAGCAGTACATTCAAATTGTTCAGGGAAGTACATCGTAGTTAAATACAGAAGTTAGCATAGTTAAATGTAGAAGTTAGCGGCGATGAAAGGCCCCGAACGTTGCGCCGCAATAACACGGACCAGGCGGGCAAATGCACTCGCTAGGCGGCGGTGCTTGGAATTGATAACTATTATCATGGGCGACAACCTGTGGTGCATACACCTGCCCCGGATTCAAGTTGTAAAAGGAACTAGCGCCGTAGCCGCTGTACGAGCCCGATGGATGGGGCATTGGTTGCTGGTTAGGCCCGTTGAAATACTGAGGAACAGGCGGAGCATGTCCGTGCATGTGCATGGGTGCCACGCCTGCCTGACCGTATCCGTACGCGACGGGAGCTTGAGGCTGCATTGGCGGTGAGTGAAAGCCGTCGGGTGTTTCGGGAGTGCGCAACGCGTCCGGGCGGTATGCGGGGTACGGGTACGCTGTGGTCCCGCTAGGTCGATGGCCGGGGCTGCGAGTGGAGTCATAGCTCGGATATCCACTGAACGGGGAGATGTCCCCGGGCTGGAAATTGCCTCCCGAATTGGATGGTCGTGAGCGGCCTTGCGCCTCCGATGACGGCCCGCTCGAATCGACTGCAATATATTCGCAGGGAACCCCCTCCCGCGCGCATCTTGCGCAGGGGCTAGAGTCGGCGTCCGAGGCCACGCACTAATGAACCAAGTTAGTTGCTGGGCTCGCCGAGAGGAATACCCCAGTGATCACCTTAATTTTCCGTTTTCTGCAGGCAACACACGCTACATAGACTCTGCGATGTTTCTTTGGGGTGCGAGTATGGGTGAAGGCCGATTCTGACATGGTATTGAGGAAAGTCTGTACTCAGGTCGACCTTTATATATACACAGGACCAGTCATTAGTCGTCCCTCTTCACGCGTATTACGTGCCATTTGACCACCGCCGAAAAGTAGGACTCACGTTCCACTCGAGGTATGAGTCACCGGCTAAACGGCTAGCGATCCGGACAGCACCCATGTAAATCTAACGAATTGGCGAGATGTTGAAATCTGGTGGATTTCCGAACAGAGGATGAGGACTCTATTATATTTCACGGACCTCGATCCACTTTGCTTTGAGGCAGGTAACGCACTTGAAACACCGACCAAGAAAAGGTGCTTCTGGGCAATCAATCTTCGCATCAAACGATCTGCAGGGATCTGCACGTCGGGGAGCCCCGATCTGCCCCGACTGATTCCGACGGGTATGCCTGGCTTTGCGTGCGAGGTTTTTTTTTGATGCAGAAGTCTAACTGCCTCCCACCGCAGGATATACGATCTCACTGCAGATATTTTGTCAAACAAATCCTTCGGTAAATTGGGTTTGACTTTCATGGAATCATATTCTGGAAGATTCTGGATGAGTGCGCGCGCACCATCAGAAAATCAGCGCCCGAAGCATACTTCAGCCCACTTCGGCGATGACTGGAGATGAGTTACCGTGATTAGTTGTGATTTGAGCTCTGCTTACCAGAAATCTCTGATCGCCAACAGATGCACTCCCGCTGGGCGGGAAAGGCAATGACGATGAATATAATTAATTGCTCGGTGCTTTATGCAGTCTTGCGTGCCATCCTTCGTCTATATTTCGTGCAATTTGTAATGCGGAGTCCGGTCCACTCGGCGCGATCGGCGATCATCAATTGATCGGATTCCGAATTTTCACTGCCGCCTCATCGCCGCCCGCCAGCTCCGGCCCGGAGCAGACACCGCGGTCACCTGATTATGAGAACGGGCATCACTCATGATCGATCCGGCATGTTTGTCCATGCTTGTTCTCAAATGCAACTGGTGTACCGACTTCCTCACACACTTTTCGGACTCAGTTTGGTGAGCAAAAATACTTTTAATACCCATATATACCTGGCCTTGGAAATAAACAGGCAATTTATGCCGAACTACAGTACCTAATCCGCCGTGTGTTCCCTCATGTAATATTGGTTGAGCAGAATTTGGAAATAAAATGCAATGAAACACTGAATCACTCAGTATTCAGTGTTCAAAAATTTTAGCATTTTTTCGTGCCAGTTTTCGAGCTTCCGTATGACGGTTCGTTTGTACAAATAATAAATTTAGGCGCGCACGTGGTTTCTGCGTGCACGCGATCCCCCCGGCACACTATCTCCGCTATATAATCTAGACGACTTGCACACACATCGTCAAGGCGGCAGCATGGCTACACCGGGGCTCTCTCCAAGCACTCTCCAAACTCCTTTGCTCCGACCTTCTTCAGTGTCGAGGCACAGGAGTTCGCGAGGACTGGGGAGGGTAAGGCCGAATCCCTCGTGTAGGAATGTGGCCGACAAAGTGGGGCGAAACTTGATGCCGATGAGGAAGGCGGCGCGTCGGGCGGGGTGTAAGTAGGGACAGAGAGGGAGAGGGCAAGGTGAAATTTTCATTGATATATGTAATGATGACTTGATCCGGGCTTGATCCGAGCAAATCTCCATGGGTCACTAGGTTTAGGTAATCAGCAGAAAAGTCGGACTCGCAGGCCTACAGGTATGGCTAGCTCAGGAAAGCACATCTGAGGCTTGCGGAAGGAATTTCGAATGGCCCGCCGATGCAGAGGCATTTTCGAGGGCCAAAGCGCCGGCCAAAGGCCCAACGACCGATGATTCGCGGTTGCTGTGCTTTGATCATTGATGGGGCTGTGCCGCCACGTCACCCAAACGTGCTCAGCGAGCTGCTGCGACGGCGACGCTGAGCAAGTCCATACGGCACCATAAACTTAAGCCCTCCCTTATGTCCAGGAATAACGGCTTCATTCGGTTACAGTGGAGTACTCATGTGCTCAGGTTGCCATTTTTCACTACCGGCACTACTAGTTTTTGTGGCCACCACAAAGCCAGCACAGGCAGTGATGTGCGTGAAGGGAATATGCACTAGGAGTCATCTAGGTAATTTAAGTTTAGGTGGCAAGAGTCGTATTGATTAAGACCCTCGCGCGCGCGCAAACGGGGTCGCGTGCGCGCTAAAATACGCGCGCGCCTAAATTTATTATTTGTACAAACGAACCGTCATATTCCGGGCATAGAATGAAAGACGCGACTCCCCTGTTGTGTCTGTCACGTGGGCTGTTGATGCTCAACTGCCGGTCGCAAAAAGCCTAAGGCTTCCTTAATTCTGCACAGATTCTCTAACTTACACTTGGAAAGTCATAGGGAAATGCCATCTCAACAACCCCTTCAGGCCGGATTTTTAATCATGGGTATCATCGTCTTATAACAGCCCCAAATGCGGGGAAATCAGGGAGGATTTTGGATATTTTCAGAAGATCGAAAATCCGGGCTGAAATTCTGTTCTTAAGGATTTTCCGAAGAGAACTGCTGACTCAGTTTATCCCCAGAGCCCGGAGTAAAAAAAGCCTTAGCATTTAGGAATGTGAAATAGACCATTTCAGCAGAAAAAGTATGCACATAAGGGGCCTGAACTTGGTTACCTCAAAGGGATGTTCCTGAGCATAGGAGAATCCTTCCCCAAGTCCCAAACCTCGGAGACCTGGACCTTCCTCGGCCGGAAATAGTAATTTACTCTTGTCCGCATATAAAGTCTAAGGCTTTTTTAAATGTGCTCTAAGCACTTCAATTTTGCATGAAGTGTTCCAGGGAAATGCATTCTTCACAGAAGTATCAGGCCAGATTTTTTAGATACTTCTTTCTCCCCGAGCTGTTGCCCGAACTTCCCTCAAGTTCAATGTTAATTCATGCATTGGACATAAATTAAAAATCAGGCCTGATACTTCTATTCTAATTCTAATTTAATGAGGGGTTTCTGTTGAGGAGTTTGTGCCAAAGTGGCCACAGAAAAAGCCTTAGGGTTTGCAAAACTGGAACCAATATGAACCAAACAACAACAAAGCTGCCGGATCGATCATGAGTGATGCCCGTCTAAGGCTCCAATCATTTTCGTGTATAAATGGTTTTACACAGTTAAAACCGTTTTCATTTTCATTTTATTTGAGGCCATGGCTACATGATAAACAAACCATTTTAAATGGTTTTAAACGGTTTTATTTCTGAGAGAAATCGAGCCGGCCCCAGGCAGGTAACTCGACACTACAAGCTCGCAGCATGAGCTCGTTTCTGGACGATGTGTGTATGGCACACGTTGAGAGGTTGATCTGACCTTGCTGGGGGAGCTCGAATGAGTTTGGGAAACATTTAGAACTTGGCGTGGCGACCCGAACACCCCATTGCAGCCCATCGCTGCAGTGGAAGGTGAGAAGACCATTGTGAAAATTCAACTACTGACATCTGTTTCCAGGGACACGAATTCCCCATTGTTTCGAAGATGGTGCGTAAGTTTCTGGCAATCCCTGGCATCAGCGTCTCTGTCGAGCACCTGTTCTCAAAATAACGCCACTTGTGCCAGGACACTCGTGGATCCTTCAAAGCTAAGACCATAATGGAGGTGATGCTCACCAAAATGTAGATCAAGGCTGAAACAAGCATTGTTGGTCTGCAGCAGGGGGTAGTAGTTGGCTGGTTCGATTGGTGTTTGTAGCTGCACTGAAAATACTGTTATAAATAGTTTTAAACAGTTTTTAAACATTTATTAACCGTTTTCATGTAGTTTGACCGGATCACTACACGAAAACTAAATGATTGGAGCCCTATGGCAGCCCGTCCAATTTGCGTCCAATGCCCGTCCCCCTGGCAATGATTGATGCCTGTACGCGCCCAAGCACGAAAGATGGTCCTCGTGAAGGGGAACTGAGGGATAATTCTATTTGGCAACCCGGGTTGCCAAATAGAAAAAGTCTATATAGCAACCCCTTCGAACTGATAAGATAGCCTTTACTGTTGATGACTGGCTAGTTGGCCACCTAAGATATTAGCGCACAGGCCCGAGGACACCATAGAACAGTTTCAGTCCCTGTGATGTTGGAATGAAGGCAGACATCCAAAGAATTGATCCAGGCAATTTCCGGGAATATACACCATGTATGCAGGGTGTACTGAATATTTTCCCGGCGGCCGACCAAAAAAGGTAAATACGGGTTAGTTGGCCACCCGGCCAAATAGCTTGCGGACATGGAATGTGCTGGCCATGTTGCCCAAGAACGATAGAGACAGGGTCTATTCAGTTTTTATGAAGTCAGAGGCTGCATACATGCCATGGAACGGGTAAAAGATTTTGACAATGATAGAATGGGGAGGGTGGAAATCAGCATCTTCAAATCTTTGTGTGCCGCGTGCGGGATACAGTGTCGGTAAGACCAACACAGCTTCGATGTGGACCAATGTAGGGTACTGGCACGTACTTATATGGTCAACTTGGTCTCTAGACACCAAGACCTCTCAGAAAGAATCCGAAGATCCGGGATGCCAAAATCAGGTGGTTTGGGGATATTGCATCGCTGTAAGATGAGAGGAGGATGAGTAGAATATTGAAGCACATACTAGAAGGAAGCTTTCGTCAACAATACCGCCTCTGCCAAGTCCCAGAGCGGTGGCGCAGTGTGATCTTCCGATACGGAGGTGGACATCCAAAGCCACTCAAACTTCCAAAGTGGGAGCGAGAACTTGGCCAGTGCTTAGCGCGGATGAGCGGAAAGGTGTCCTGCTTTTTGGTATCGTAGTTCAAAGCCCTTCATCAGGGGAGCAGAAAGAGCCCCAGGGTTCGTAGATTGAGGAAGATTTGGCCGTTGCGGTCCTCGGCTGGCGGCTGATGCTTACAAAATGATGGTTACACCCCTCGGACCGCGATCCGCGCTGCCGTAACTTGCGATCAAGTGATCACTTTCTCTCGAATTTTGACATGGACCATCCTCAGAGGTCCCATTGGTTGCTCCCACACAGAACTTGGGGAAATTTTTCTTCTGGGGTCTTATATTTCACAAGTGGCCAACTAACTAGGGTGGCCAACTAAGCAGTCCGATACAGTAGATCAGATGCTGCCAACGCTTTGGCCACCCTTTTAGCTGTTTTTGACCTCAAATAAAATCGGATCTCTCCTTACAAGGACATAACTATTTTTTCTAGCTAGATCTACACCTTTATTCACTCCTCACCTTTCCCCCGAATTTTTCTGGCCTTTTAGGGGGTTTTAGACGTATTTGATGCCGAATTAAGGCAGAAAAAGCCGGAGTTCGTCGAGTTTGCTGTGAAGCAAACTAAGAATATTCTCTAAAAAAATCCCTGATGACTGCCTGTAGGCAGCACCCCCTACACATCCCGCCGCCTCCCGCCACGCCCGCCATCAGCCGCCAACTGATGTTATCTTACAAATGATCGGACTTCTATTTGGCAACCCCTGCTGGCGCCTGGGGTGCTTTTGGCAACCGGGGTTGCTAAATAGAATTATACTTTCTTTTGCCCGTCTGTGCAAACCCCTTGGAGACAGAAGATCAGATTCAGATGGATGCAAACATTGCTTGCGAGTCAGCTTGACAACCAGCCAACTTAACTACGTGGCTCATACCACGATGATCGAGCTGCTGCAAGAGCTCATCGACGCCATCGTAGACGAGGTTGGGGCCAACAAATGGTCGGAGCCGAAGGACATTGCTACGCTGGGCGCGTGCTCTTTGGCCTCGCGAGCGTTTCTATCGCCGAGTCAGCGGCATCTCTTCCGGTCACTCACTCTGGCCAGCAAAACACTGGCCCAGGTTTCGCAGGTCTTGGTTCAAAACCCTTACATCGCCTCCTACGTTCGCGATCTACACATCATCGATGCCTGCTTCGACAACGAAGCCATGCGTGTCCCACTGGCTGCGTTGTTGCCCCTCCTCAGCAATGTTAGCCGGTTGACCATATCGTGGCCCTACACAGATATGGGATGGGTCGATATCCCTGTCGATTTCCGTGCCGTTCTTCTCGGCCTGTTATCTCTGCCAAGCCTCCGGTGCGTTGCATTCAGGCAATGCACGGGTCTACCACCTTCCATTATCCGCCACGCACTGGCATCCTGCGCCGAAGTCTCTCTAAAGGATGTTGGGATCTCCTCCGAGAACAATGGCTTCCAATATGGTGGTGAGACGACCCTCCCGTCCACTTCGCCTCTCCACCGCCTCGCTGTTTGGCACACACAGCGGTTCCACCTGGCTACCGCAGTTCAGGCGTTAGTGCTCGAAGATGCGACGCCCCGCCTTGAGAATATCCGCTACCTGAAATTTGATGTGCCCCGTACGGGATCTCTGGCTGGTTTCGAAGTTCTAGCGCTTCAGACTTCAGTGTCCCTTCAACATCTACTCATTCATTTTCAGTGTAGGTCGCAGACGCAATTTCTCGAGTCCAAATTCTCACACATGTATAGCCGGCCTTGATCACCCCATAGATCTACCCACTCTCCCAAATCTTCGCTTTCTCACGTTCAAAGCTCGTATGCACAAATTTTGGATGCCGTCCTCCCTGTTGGCCACTATCGCGCGCCTACCAACGTGCACCCCCAACCTCGAGGCTGTCAGCGTCCTCGTCGAGGCGGGGTTCAAGGCCGAAGACGCTGGTCAGAATCAGGAGATTGATGCTGCGCTAAAAAGTCTCCCCCGCCTCCGCGAGGTGCATTTCGGGGTTGGGCGTAGGGTGGGGTTCGATTTCGAATCCGCGACACGCCAGCGATTGCCTCTCGTCAGCGACGCCGGTCTCCTGAGGTTTTCCACAATGGATTCCGGAGGAAGTACGCACCCTCTGGCCGTTTTCTCCAATTAATATGCTCGACCGCCGGCCGTTGCGACGACGCCTCTGTGATCAAATTAAAGGGGACTTACCCAGGCATACTAGAGAATGGCTTTCGGATTGCGGTTCCTGCACGCATCGGAAGCTCTTTTAATAACCCCCGAGCGGGCTGTTCCGCGGCAAGACGCGCAGGAGGCGAGAGCTGAGGCGATGCTGGCGGGGTCGAAGGACGGGGGTACTGTAGCGCAAATGTGGAAAGTTTGGCGGAAGGACAATGGCAGGTGCTGTGTGGCGGTCATGACTTTGAGACTAGCTGCCCACATAACGGGATTGTCTGCACCCCTATGGGAAAGAATGCGTGTCTGAGTCCACACCAACGCACCTTATCAATCTGGTCTCCTTCCTCGCCTTTTCCTCCATTTTCTATCTCCCAAAACCCGGCGAGCCGTAATGAGCCTGAGCTCTGGCGTCCGGCAACAGCGTAAAAGACACCGGCCGAGACTCGAAACGACCGCAGAGGCAGGAGAAAGAACATGAAGTTACGTCACTGTTGCCATCACTGAGTCGCATCATTGATGCCAAGCCGACACTGCATCGCGCAGCATCAAACGTTTCTGTGTCTTCTTCCTTGCTTCTTCCACGACACTGCGGAGAGTATCTTAGGACATGACCTCATCCGCCAGCTAAACAGAGCCCCTCCTGAGTCCACAAGCCCCGGGCCCTATACCCTACCGCAAGTCGACATTTCTCTGGTAAGTTGAGTAGTTGTCTCGTTGTCTCGACTTCCTCAGAGAGTTACTATTCCCAGGTTAATCCCTGTTGTCTCTGTGGCTTCAATATGCGTACGTGTTTCTCTTAAAACCTCCCTCATTGACGCCGCCACCATTCATGCAGCGTGGAATCTCCATGTACGCGCGCTACGAATATTACCAGAAGGCGTTCTGTCCACCCAGTACGAAATTTCCCTTTCCCTGCAGTGTATCTCATGTGTTTTTTGTTTCTTCAGGGGATAAGTATCCCTCGATCTCCTGCGGATGGTTCAATAACTGGCTGGAGCTGCCGGGATTCACCGTGAAGATGCAAATGTGTAAGGTCGCCTATCCGATCCCGGCGCTCGCTCACTGTTGCAACTAGGGGCCATGTTCGCGTCCTTTGTGGTTAGCTTCATATCTGTCGGTTGGTGGAGCGAGCTCGGAGATAGAAGGGGACGAAAGATCGTGCTCTTTTGTTCAGTCTCGGGCGCCATGCTCATGTATGTGCGCCATACTACTCGTCACCGTGTGAAATCTTGATTTCTTTTCTCATAGCGACCTAATCTACCTCGTCGTGGTGAATACATCCCTGTACAAGGACGCGCAGGACTGTCTGTCACTAGGGTTGATTATCGAGGGACTCCTCGGTGGATTCGTCACGTACAACGGCGTCGCACACGCGTACGTTCCTGTAAATCAGCCCATAAATCGTTCTTTCAATCCTCGCAGATACACCTTCGATGTCGCACCTACGCCATTATCCGGTACGCTGCTGCCTATATTTAGAGGTTACCATTCTAATTGGATATACCTAGCCTCTTACTCTTCGGGGCCCTCGACGCATTATCCATGGCCGGTTTTATCGCGGGCGCCGTCGTACGGGTCAGTAACTACGGTATAACTCGTTATTAATCGCATTCCAGATCGGACACTCTACACGCAATATCGTGTCTTACACCCTCAGCGTCGTCTTCGCCTCGCTTAACCTCACGTTCATCTATGCCGTCCTCCCCGAATCGCTGAAGCCCCAGGAGAGCCCACAGGCGCCCCCACCCCCGCGCTCTCTAATCAAGTCCATCTTCGCGCCGTTCTCTGTGTTCTTCCGCGACGCCGCGTCGCGCAAGTACCTCCCGCTCTTTGTCCTTGCATTCTATGTGTATTCCCTAACATCTGTGAGCCCACCCATAAACTGCATCGTGGTCCCATTGAGAATCATATCGCAGGCAATGGATACCGCAATGCTCGCCTTCACCCAGTGGTCGCCGTATCTGCTATCGCTCCCCGTAAATTCGCCTTCCTATTAGGTCAACAGCTCCGCTGATAACACATACCTAGCGCTGGCTTCTGTTAACCGCCCCCCGCGCAATTAACGTCGCCACCCTTCTATGCATCATCCCAGGTAAGACATCCGACCTCTATGGCAATTCTCCTCTTTTCTCACCTTCATCCCAGGAATCGCCTGGATTTTCAGAGAGACCTATGGCGACACCAACCACGGAGCTCTCCGCCTCGCAACATTCCTATCACAGAACTCCATCCTCCTCGCAGCCCTCTCCAGCATCGGCGTCCTCGTCTTCTGCATCTCTGATCGCTCACAAATCATCTACCCCATCTTCACCGCCGCATACCCTTTCACCATCGGCGGGGGCCCCGCGCTCTACGCGCTCGGCGGGGCATACTTTCTGGCGCTGGGCCGCGCCGACGAGGTCGGCTCGCTCTTCGGCGCGCTGTCCCTGTGGGGAACGCGGGGCAATATACATCCGTGCGTCGTGTCCCATTTAGCGAAGAAAAACTTGACTCATGCGGATGCACGGCAGTTCGCCATGTACCACAGGGGCTGGGCGCTCTTCTGGCTCTCCGCATTCTTCCTTGTAATAGCCCTGATGTTGCTCGTCCCCGATGCGCCGCCTGTGCAAGAGGAGGACGAGTCGGATGGCGCGGCGGTATAGAATTTCCAGCGCAGTAGATATTTATATTTCGGAATGCGGTAAACTCGAAAGGGCGCTCCTGAGCGTGGGCCGGGGGAGAGTTGTTGTGGCCCTGCTTCTATCTCCTCCTATCTTTCACTTCTTTTCCCTGTCATCTTTCTTACCAGGAATTCACGAGCTCCAGGCCCTCTGCGTGATGACGGAATCCAGATACAGCAGGGCGGCGTACAAGCCGTTCTAGCCGCGAGACGGACTAGATGCGAAATCACGCGGACTTCCCACAGAGTAACCGTATGCTTCACCCACGCCGGATTTAACAGGCAACTTGGAGGGCTTGACAATCTGGGATAGAATGGAGGTCCTAGGATTCAACAACTGGCAGACGTATATGTTACATCCCGCTCATGCTCCGACATCAACGTATCAGAGGTGAAAGATAGATATCACTGCCGCGAAGCGGTCTACTCGACACATTTATCCAGCCCACCTCAAGTCTTCCAATCAGAAGGACAGAAATCAGAAGCGTGACAGCTATTCTGGCTAATTTAGAAGATGGCCACATGCATGAACTGTTTTTTCCCCATCTCCGCCTTACAAAGAAAAAAACACGTGTTTATTGGTCTGACTAGGGAGACTAGGCCACATGATGATGGACGCATCGGTATTCCCTCCTCTCCCTCGCACCCACTCCACTCATGGATTACAGTTCTCAACAGGGGCCTGAGTTGACTTCGGAGGCCACATTTCAGTATCCGGAAACTTCTGCTCCGTTCGTCGTTCACTCATCACCCACCTTGTGTGCTGCATCTGATAGCGCTCAGATTAACGAGTACTTTCTTCCCCAATGCAAAGCACTTCGTTGTCTCTGGTGGAAGATTTGAAAGTACCACAAACATTCACTATACAACCGCTAGGGTTCCCGGTAAGGCAAGAATGTGTTCGTACTGGAACCAAATTTACCCGCCCCGATAGGCTTTCGGATAATTCCAATGGGTGACCTGGATCTCCGTGGCGAAATTCGAGTTGACTCTGAGACTGGTGTGGTTCACCGGCCCCGAGACGGATGCACTCTGCCCGGATTTATGGTTCTAATTCAAAGATGACTGTAGCCATCTACGAAGGGGGCAACGCCGAGGAAGTGGGTTTAAACACATAGTTCCTCGCTCGAACTGAGTCCCATTTAACAGCACTGGCGGGAGGCTATTTTCCGGTACTCAAACCTTCGGCAAGTGATTATTTTGTGGCGATGGCGGCATGGCTGATGGATGGGGTTCAGGCATCCCTCTATCATCCAGCTCTTTTGCATCGCAAGAGCCTCTGACATATATGCCGCAATCTTTCACGATGGTTAGGTAGTACCCTGCGAGGCGAAGAAAAAGTTCCTAATCATTATTTCAGAATTGGTACCCGCTCAACAAATGCTTGAGAAGTACAATATCTCACCGGTTTGTATCGTCTACTTTCGGCATTTCCTGGTATGGGCGCCCCAGATGGGTAATATTATCACTGACTCACTTCCAGGGATCTAAATCGTGGGTACGGGCCCCGAGGTTGACCTCACTCAACACGGAGGCTAACTTGTCGGCAGGACGCCCGAAAATATGTGCAGTCTGTATCTGGAGATTGGCTGGTGCACTTGACTGTCTAAGTCATTGATGCATATCTGACTGCATTCTGTAGGCCGAGGAGGATTGCACGCTGTGGATACGACAATCAACTCGCGCGCTATGCGTTGATTTCGCCCCCGATGACTTCTACGTCGATTCTTTGGTGAAGATATACCATCTGAAGTTATTTTGCATGACACACTTCTTGAACCGACCCAGGAATCCAAAATTATCGCTTCGATGTCACTTTGGGGTTATCATCATATTTGCCGCTATGCACTCTCCCGGCGCCCCTGGTTCTCGATTCCCAAACACTCATCACTGAAATTGGGGACAGTCAGATATTTCCCAGGATCCGACTACGCAGGCTCAATTGAAGTGGCATCTATTCCTTATGAGATTAATGCTTCTGGTTGGGATAATAGTGAACGAGGGTTGATTCTGGCAAACGGATGGACTAGGTAAGCCCCTTTATTTTTTGCGCGGTCCATCTTGTCATGCTAATTATATCTGTACACCGAAGGATAAGCTCCGCCGAAGTTGATGATGTGTATGAGAGCAGAGTGTGGGACTACAGCACACCTTACGATTGGCTGAGCCAAGCAAACCACATTTTCAAGGACCTCAACATTGTATCCAGTTATGAGGATTATGGTGCGTACAGTACCTCCGCATCACACGACTCTTTGCCAATCTTGGTGCTTATTTTCATTAGCCTTTCTAGATAGGGTCCGGTATCGGTTGTCATTTTCCGGCCCAATCAACGGTCTAGCGGCGGGGTATCTCTTTCTGTGTCCCTTCACACACCTTCAAACGAATGACTCCACTCGGTTTCAACATCCGGAGTGCCCAGCTTACTGGTCCCTGGACTCATCTGGAGTTGAACAACTGGGAACCGAGGAGGCTGAAAATCTGGGATTTCCATCTGTAGAGTTGGAAATGGAGGCACGCAGGACGTTTTGGGATGAGAGAGTGTATTCTGGACTTCGACAGTTCCACAAAGGAAAGGGCTTTGACCCTTTCAGCCAGGATGTCGCCCGCCACCTGGGGCTACAGCTGTTCCAGTTCGTTGATGGACTGGCAGCCTCCGTCGCTCACGGTGGGACGATCGAACTTATTAGCTGATCCCGCCATTCCTAATCGTTGGGCCTGAATAGTGGAAGAGATCGATAGTGAAAGCGGCGTTGATGAATCATTCATGAAGAACTCTCCGCCGGTATTTCTCATTATTTCACCTTCGGCCAAGTCAACAATTCTCCATAGGACGGGACGCAGTTTGTATGGCACGGTCGGAATGCCTTCAGGATGCTACATCTTCTAGCCCTTCCGCTTCCGAACTCGATACTCTGTTCGGCATTCACTGGGATTAAAATACGAGTTGCTGGTTGGGACGGGGGAAATTTTCGGGAAGAATCAGCGAGCAAATTTGTGTGAGGGGATGAAAGAGAATGTTATCTTTGTTAATCTCACACTAAGCCAGACTTTATTAATAGGATGCCTGCACTGTACGTTCCACCTCAAGTGGACTCTCCCGCTCAATTTGCACGATTGAGCGACGGCGCATGTGCTACATGCACCACATATGAGTTCTAGGGCTGTACGTGTATTTGGTTGAGTGCTACAAAAAAGGACCATCAGCACCTTTCGGGACGGAAGTCTCCACAGGCATCATCAGCTTGAACGGTGGAGAGTCGGAGGACAAGAAATGGTCACATTACTCGGCGCCCGTCGGGAGTTGCAAAAGTCGGAGGCTTCCCGAATTTCTAGTGCTTGATCGAAAAATATCAGCTTGAACTTGGCGTGAGACAGGAAAAAAGGTGACAATAGAAGAAAATGGGCGGATTATGGATTCGATTATGGAGGGATTCTCGATTTATTTAAGCGTGGGATAATCGCGCTAGTCCATAATCCTCATCATCCTATAATCTCCTCCGAAGGAGATTCTGCAAGGATTATGATTATTTTATGGAGGATTATGGCCTAAGTTGGCTTTTGTGGATTAATCCTGTCGGGATAATCTTGACGCCATAATTGTAAAACCCGCCTGGTTTACCGTACCGATCACATCGGCTGCTTGTGTACCCTAGTCATATCTTGTCCTTTACCACCGTCTCTCTGTCGTAGCTCGTTGCATCTCTCCCAATCATAGTGTGGTCCTGTTGACTTAGCGGGATTTCTCAGCAGCCTTTTCTCTAGTGTTTCCTGCTCGGCCAGCAGGCTTGCAATAATCCCAGAGCATTTGGGGTGGTCAAAATTGAGCGCGATTCTGCGAGGATTCTGTGTGATTATGGCTTTTATTTAAATTCATAATCACATTATAATCATACCATAATCCTTCCTATAATCCCTCCATAATCCCTCCATAATCCTCTACTCTGAGTCTCTGACTGCCCCTAATGACTATCTAGTCGGACGCTGTGAGTCGAACCCAGGCTTCCCGCCTGCAATCACCGTCGATCGGCTCAAGGAGAGCGGGTGTGCACCGTGCACTACGTCCAAGTTCCTATCCTTCTTTCGTACTGCGAGAAGTGCAGGAGATTTCAAGACTCGCCTCGAGTAAAAAGGAGCTCCATCCCGAATTCGGACGCCGGGAGTCGAACCCAGGCTTCCTGCATCCAGTGGGGCTAGACATCATATATGAAGAGCAGGTGGACACCGTGCACCACGTCCGAGTTCCCATGCGTACTCGTAACCAGACAAAGTCAGAGAGTTTGAGCCGCTCACCTCAAGTAAAAAGTGCGGCGCATTGACGGATTCGGATGCTGGCCCGGAGTCCAACTGAGCCTTCCCGAATTCCAGTTCTTGATAGAAAAATATCAGCTTGAACTTGGCGTGAAGTAGGAAACAAACACGATGGCGACTCTATTCGGACGCTGGGAGTCGAACCCAGGCTTCCTGCATCAACCGCAAAGAACATCACATTAAGAGCAGGTACGTCCGAGCTCCTCTTCCTGCTTCGCTGCAGGGGAAGTGTAGTCGAATCAGCATATGTTTGTTCAAGCGTTCAAGGATGGCGGGTGCCGAGTGTCTCCCGAGTCTGCAGGATAAATTATCAGCGTGACGTAAAGGGAAAAACTCCGAGGCAATCTAACCCAGGCTTCCCACCTCTTATATGGAAATCCTGTTAAGGAGAGCGGGTGTGCACCGTGCACCACGTCCGAGTTCCCATACCTAATTTGCAGCGGGGGAAGTAGGAGAGTATATGAGGGCGATCGAGGCAGCGGACGCTTCATTCGTGTTTCTGCAGGAAATACGAATACCAAGGGATGAGTGTATGCAGGAAGGCTCGGAGGGAAGAAGTACGTGCTGGCGGTGTGATATGATAGCGATCCGGTGCAAAGACAATGGTCAGGACCAGCGGTACGAGGGGGACTTCTGGGGACTTGCGAGCGGAGACGAGAAGCAGACGAACGCGACGAAGCAAGTAGGTGCACGCAGATCGACGTGCACCTACTGATCACAACTTAAGGCGGAATGACGCGGAGCGAAGAAGCGACGGACAGTTATAACTTATGAGTACTTACGGTGAGGTCTGCGCACGCGACATGGAGCCATAAGGCTGCATTCCGATCTGTCTAACACCGTGATTAGACGGTGGATGGATTGGAATGCAGAGACCCGGAATAGCGCGAATAAACGTGGTCTCGCGGAGTGCGGGAGGATCAACGTGGTTTGTGTGCGGGGACGTCGACGGGGATAGTCTGCAGTCAGCGTTGCGTTACGCCTACATTGGGCTAGTAGGATCCGATACGAATCAGAGGGGGCGTGCCGGGCGCGAGGCGTGGACAAGTCATCATGGCTCATCGCGGCCAGAGTCATCCGTGCAGCTAGTCAAGGGGCGAAGAGACGGGCGCGTCATCCGCACTCACGGTGAATCAGGACAGGCACCAGAGGGGCAGATCGCACGGCCACCGCACATCTGCCAGTCGGCGACTCGGGGTGCCCATGTGAGCGGGGATAACGGAGATAGCCCCGAGCCAGTGGCGGCCGCAAATGGCTAGCTATGCCACCGAGCCTGGTGCAGCGCGTCGCGCCACTGCGCCTACAGACCCAAAGCGGCCAAACGCGCGTCGAAGATAGAGGCGAAAATCCAAATTCACAAACAGAAACTTTAGTTTCTGATTTGTGCTCAGAGTACCGAGAATGTCGCCAAAACGCCCACGTGCCTTGTCATTTGTCATTCTGCTGAGTCTTCTGCCGATATGTCGCTGCCGCACATGCACAGCATTTGCTCCCAATTTATTCCACGACACTACTTACATGGCTGCCAACTCTGAGAATAGGCCCTCTTCCTGTAAACACACTCTTGATTGCCAATGTACCACTTTTATCTCTTACCAATATGTTTTACACCCTGTTTGTGCTCCGCCGCTTGCCGGCCACTCAATCTCATTGGGAACAGCTCCCGTGGGATCATTACGGACCGATCGGCACGTGGCGCCATAAAAAAGTTGGCGTGTACGCCCAATGTACGCCCGTGGCCGCATGTAATCCGAAATCGTCCCCGCGCCTATCGCCTCCTCGCCACTCTATCCAATCTTTGCTTCCTTCCCTCGTCTGCATTTCTGTCCACCCCCACGATATTCGTGACGGAATATGACGGAATACCTTGACGACTTCTCCCCGGCCGCCTCAAAGCGGCACCTCGAGACGCAGGCGCGCATCGCGCGCTGGACGCAGAGCACGCATGAGCTGCCGCAGAAGGACCCGCACACCCCGCCCACCCCCGCCCACCCCCGCGTCCGCTGCGTGCGCTGCCCTCCCCCGCGAGAAGGACGCGCCGCACGTGCTCGTCCGACCGCGACCACGAGCAAGATCAAGACCAGGATCGAAGCAGGAGCAGGAAGTGCTCGCCGCTGCTGCTGCTTGCTTACCTGTGGTGTGTGCCTTTATAAATTAATTTTCTTGTGCTTGCGCCGTAAGCAGCGTCGGCATCCGATCTGCGTGCGCACGCACCGCGCCATGTTGGGCCGCAAGTGGAAGTGAATGTGCACGAAAATTCAGACCGGGACGCAGACACAGATGGACTGTGCACGAGCACCGGGGTTGTGCAGTCTGTGCTGTGGCGTCCCCAATTGGAGATGTACGCGGGGTCCTGGGCGATCACTACAACGCCGCGCACTTCGATCGTGGATGCGGCGCACGGAGTCGTGAGAAGTGTTTCTGTGCTTTTTTTGTTCTGTTTGATTGGGTTGGGTTGGTTTTGGGGGAGTTTTTGGGAGGAGACATTGATTCGATTTATCTCGTGTGGGATACACTCGATGAACTATATGGGCTCTGTGAGATGGGCGCGCGTTTTCTCGCTGCGAGCCCAATCGAACCTCGGTGGCTCGCCCGCGGCGCTCACTTTTTCGTTGGTGCGGGGAGCTGGGTCAATCACATGATGCTGTGTGGGATGGGGATAGGATGCTCGAGCGGCCCTGCGCGCGCTGGATGGGGTGTTTGTCCACCAACTTCCCGACGGTCTTCTCCTGACGATCTCCAAGACCTGCAGAGTTTTTAACAGCCTCTGCATGCCCATATACCTCATCTGCAAAGGAATACCCCCCGAATCTCTTGCGGCCGGGGATCTGGCTATCCCTCCAGCCTTAGTGCAGCCTTGCAGTTGTCCCTCTATACCCCTCCGATCGAGTGCCTCTCCCGTCAATTCTAGACGTACAAGGTCCCTGAAAATTTGGCGTCTCTGCGGAATCTAATATGCGGATCTCCATCTATTTGAAGACTGGACCTGATATTCAACGAGGACTTGACCCTTTATCGAGCTTTCCCATCTAAGCGGCGCTATGGTGACGCCGTTTCCCCGCCAAATCGGGCTGAATCTCTTCTGCGACATCGTATATGCGATGGCGCAGAGGTTTGCCGTGGTCGTAGGCTGGCAGAACATCTTTACATGTCGGTCCCGCGACATACGCAGCTGGAAAATCCACTAGTTCCATTTCTGTAGGGGCCTCAGGGATTATATCCGCCGCCCTTTCGGAAACACTATCCCAGCCACATGACCATCCGCCTCCACGACGGTGCCTCCGCCGACGTGCGCCCCATCAGCTCCATCAGCTCCGTCTATGTTTATGACATCCCATCTATTACACGGTGATAGGCTGGCCCTGTGACCAGGCGTGAAATCTTTCAATTTTGCGTCTGTTGTTACTCACTAGGGCCATATAAACCAATAGATCACTCCAAGAGAGCTAGTGTGAGGTCCGAACATCTAGCTAAGGATATACTACGTGTACTACCTGTAGGCGCTCGGTTGTGATGACGGTACCACTATGGGCCAGATTCCCAAGCAGCTATACTACCTTTAGCTAAAGGTCGTCCACCCGTTCTGTGAGGAACTGGGACTTGCCTGCACAATCCTACCAAGGACATAGTTACTGCACGCCATCTAGACAATGGGCAATATGCTGGGGACACAATTAGAGCCTGCACAACATCGCGGCGGTCGAAGCGACCTCGCGTGGCGGCAAGTCCGACACTTCCCGATAAAGCCGATCAAGCTTTTGACAGGAAGTGTCAACAGTTTAACCGGACCGATGATCGGGCCAGCGGAACAACAACTCCGCGCGGCTAAATAGAGATCACCCGGTCTAGGCACTCGCTTTATCTAAAAGCCTAGAAACCATATGGAGCTGTCATTAAACACATGGGATCTGCAGCGCAGCAGCTGCGGATTCGAGTCAGAATGGAGCGTGCCATGCGGCTCGTTCCTGGTGTGACTGAGGACGGAGGTCTCAGCCCCCATTAAAATAATAAATATACCATTTTCTCGCGAACTAACTTTCAACAGGACCAGTTTCGCAGCTAAATGAGCTCGGAGCATTTATCCGACGAGTTCTGAATACCCGTTTGTATTATTTTGTGACCAGATACTGTGATTTCCTTATTTAGATCTCTTATTTGTATAAATACCTGTAGTTCTCTAGGAGGAAGCCAGTGGATTCTACCCTTTTTTACCCAGAGACCAAGGCTACCAGCTAGGTCCTGTGTGGGAACGTCTAGACTCTATTCGGCACAACTCTAGGAACTTTTAGTTCTTTCAGTTAGCTTACATTGTGGGAATAAATTTGATTTCGATTGATATTTGAACGCGAGACAAGTTGAGAAGTTCGAAAGAGCTAATCAAGTGCAAGTTACAAGTTACCAGTACGCGCAAACAAGTTGAACATCGGATTTCTGTGGAGCTGTGACCTTCGTCGTTACTTTGCCATAAGTTTATCAAGCCCGTTACCAGAATATAAGTGCCAGACAAAAATCCTATTGATCTTAAGATCACCTTGGAAGTAATTCCAAACCCCAGTTGTCCCAATTCTACTTTCCTTACCCTCTGAGGTCGTGTCAAGTGCCTACACCGCCATTTGATGCAGATCTCGAGCCGAGATCCTGCCTGCCATTTTGGGCTTTGGTGAGCCGGAGATCCGGTGGGATCTCCTCATGGCATAAAAAGCGAGTATCACCTGTTCGTCGTCTGAGACCCGGCTCACATCGACATCTGGTGGGGTCTCCTTCAGCTCTCATCCAGGAGCTCCTCTTCGATTCTCCATTATTTCACAGCTTACAAATATTATTCTTGCTTCGCTCATCATTGGCATGTCGCAAGTAATATGTCGCAATCAGGATTTCCGATTCATTACTCGTACAATAAGTACAAGTAATAAAATATAGTATGACCATGGACAAAAGGAAGATAGAGGGGGATACAGTGGGGGACAACAGATATTGGGTGCGAGGCTCTGAAAAAGGAGCACGCGAGTGATAGAGTACATAGGCCGACATTGTAGCAGGGTTTGCAGCATAGCATAGACCAAATTTGGCAGAAACTTGATGGACGAGCGATTGGGGCTCGCCAATGGCTTGCGTGTATTCACGAGAGTCCACATATGCTGGTAATCTTGATAATGCACTTTGGTGCAAGCACACTGCAGGTTGACAGGATCCAAGAAGTGACGTGACTTTGTGCGAGACGAGACCCAGCGACCAGCTTGATCTTTGATGAAATGATATGTTTGGTGGATGCAGGGAAGGGCTGGTGATGAGCTGAGGGTACAGCACAAGGGGGAAGCCCAGCGAGGCGGGGCAGACGAAATCGGCGGGAGGAAGAAAATGGTACGACTTTTCCGTGTTGGTAACTGTTTGTTTGCTGGCAGCTGTCAGCGGAGTTTGAATGACTTTACGATTCTGCCTTGATTCTGCCTCCGAACTTGCCCTCTGGCGGCATTTAACGGAACTTCCTTGGGGATTCTGCTTTGTTTACCTTGATTTTAATTTGGTTTACCGGCTTGAAAGCCAAAAATGGCATTATTTTGATGATTACAGTGGAAAAACAAATTATATGTCCCAAGGAGAAAAGGACACCTGGTGGGGTCTCCCTCAGATGTCAGTGGGATGTAGCATTGGTCTCGTTTCAGTCTCCCTCTCATCACACCAAGCCGAGATCATTCAGACATTGTTCGGATCTCCCTCACGGAACACACAGGGCATCCGCCGATCTCCGGCAATCAAGATCAAGCTGACGCCCGGTTAAAATGGTGGTGTAGAACGGTCTGGTCATCCCAAAAATCACCTTTAGCTAAAAACCGCTTTTGCGTTGTAAAGTCCCAAATTGCCACTGCCTAATACCTGGTAGGAACCCCGAACTTGCGCGTTTGATAGTTTGAGTTGTTGTGTGTTGTTGGTGTTGGTTGTTCACTTTTGTGCTCAGCTTCCACGCTTTATTTCACCAGTGGTTCAATAGTCAGCGTTTCAACGGCGCCCCATCGCACCGTCCACCTTTTAAGCTCACCTGGAGTAAAAAGTAAAAATCACTTCCGGATTACAAATTCGGATGCTGGGAGTCGAACCCCGCTGCATCCTTCTTGAGATGCGAGGCAGAGCGGACGTGCACCGTGCACCACATCCAAGTTCTTAGCTCGGACATGTACTCGGGTAAGTGCGAGAAAAATCTCGAACGGCTCACCATATAGGTGTCCTGTCCGGACTTGAGCCGTCCTGCACAATTTTCAATGCTTTTAAACCAAGAAGTTGCATACATACATGCTTTAGATGGTTAGAACATATCCTGAAAGTTGTGCACGGAAAGATTAAGAGTTGAACTCGGTATGCCGTTGGCACTCATCGGCCATCAGTCATCAAGAGGTGACACTCTAGAAAATAGCGCCGTTTGGCAATACTAAAAACAAAGAAAGGAAGCTACTTTCCCACCTGGCCTTCTCAGATGTTGACCAAGTCTCGTCCATGGGGAGATCTTCAGTAATCTTTCCGAAGTGTCCCACATCCCCATGAAGGTAGTAATCGGACGGAAGTTTGCCACTCAGCTTCTTGTTGGTTGTTGTCTCCGAGATTATGAAGGCATAAGGCGCCCTAATTGAAATCACGGAATTGATGTGGCTGATTTTCCCGGCCCCACCCAGACCGTTCATGTTGAGGGCATACATCATGAAGGTGGAATTTGATCGAGGAGGAATGGCAGCAACGGAGACATTCACAAGCGAAAAAAGCACGAGGACAAGGAGAAAGAGGGGGGGAGGTTTGTATTCAAAATCTAAGGGACAAACAGACTTTTTGAGACTCGCTAATGCTCTATCACGGTATCTTGGCGGTTCCTCTACTCCCGCAAAACTCAAAACATCATGAAAAACCCGACAGGGTGAGACACGGGTACGAGCCTGGTTTGTATTAGACCACTTCATTGATTTGGCTGATGAGAAGGTGTGAGCCGAAATCCGCATGGATGAAGTGGTTGGGGAGAGAGAACACATGGGAGGGGCTTGGGTCATGTGGGCATTGTCTTCGCTCTTCCCTTCTCCGGGCTTGTGCGCGTGTGACTTGGGGAACGCGAGCGATCACGTTGATAAGCCGGCCCTGTGACCAGCGGTGAAATCTTTTGATTTTGCTGTTCTAAGCAGGATAGAATAAAGACTATATCACTCACTATGAGCTAGGATGAGGTCCGAGTCGCTAGCTAAGGATGAATGCATCTGCAAGTAGCTCTATTACTTACTTGGGGATGACAGCCACCACAATGGGTCAGATTTGTCAAGTCAAGTACTAGTCTATTAGCTAAAGGTGTTCTTACCATCCTTAATCAAGGGATTGGGAACAGCCCGCATGTATCCTATCAAGGACATACCAATGCACTCCATTCAGACTATGGGACTTACCAGGGGCACGTACAAGGGATCCAATAAGGTTGCGGAACGGTTCTAGATAATAGAACTGTGCGAGGCTCAATAATCCGAACAATTCCGAAGATCCGATGATGACCGATCACAGATATCACCGATCTGAGCCGGAACAGAGATCCAATGTCGGAGATAGTACTGAGTCCTTGGCCTGTGATGCCAGGACTTGCTTTGACCAGGGCTGAAGGGTTGACTAATTGGGTGACTTGAGGGTTGATGGACCAGGGCTCGGTGGAGCTGGCACATGGATTAACTGCTCAGGGCACATACATGCTGTGGCGCAATTCCCCTTCCAATCTCCCAGATTACCTACCAAAATATACCATTTAATTGGAACTAATTACCAACAGGGTTAATTCTTGAGCTGATACTGCTCATCACCCCGATATATCCGTGTTGCATTTATCCATTTGTACTAAAAGTCGGTTTCAGAATCATTTCCTTATTTAGAACACCAGTTTGTATAAATACCGGTAGAAAATAGAGGGAACGCCAGTAGATCCTACCCTTCCTCTTCAGTGAGCACGAGCGTGAGCTTGTGCACACAGGGGACGTCTAGCATCTATTCGGAACACCTTCAGAAAGCTTATAAAGTTTCCTTTTGTTGTTTCTGTTGCAATATATAAAGTGTTGGATATTTGTGGAGTGATATAAGACAGGACCAGACCAGACCAGACCAGACCAGACAGGACAGGGCAGGACAGGACAGGGCTTGCTTCGTTAAAAGTCACATAAACATTTGAAGGCGCTCGGCTTTGTGCAGTAGTCAACCTACCAAACTCTAGCTGATACATTGGTCGTCAGAAATATATCGTTGGAATAAAACTCTCGATCTATGGATCACGCCTTGGGCTTAGTTCCAAGTCTTGCACATAAAACCCAACTTTCCTTACCTTCTAAGGTTGTGTAAAGCGCCTAGAACAGTTTCGATCATCTCGAAGTCACCTTTAGCTATAAGCTACTGCACTTGCCTGTAAAACCCAAATTGCCACTGCCTAGTACCTGGTAGGAACACCAAACCTCGCACGTTTGATAGTTGGATTTGTTGGTTGTTGTTGGTGTTGTTGGTTGTCCACTTGAGTGTTCATCTTGCACACTTAATTTCACCAGTGGTTCTATAGTCAGTGTTTCAACGTTCTTGGGCCAGGTGCTCAGGACGAGCTGCGACACCGGGAGGGGTTGCCGGCGGCGGTTATAGGGTGCTACTGAGGGTACCACCCAGCAGTGCGATGGGCTGGCCCATGCTCGAAAAAAGGCTCTTCATCAGCGCTTTGTGCTCTTTGTAGAGTGTGTTATACTCAGCTTTGGCCTCTGTGTGGTGCTCTTCCTCGCCATACTTTATCGTGTTCTGATGCTGTGCCATCATCATCTGGACCTGTGTGAGCTGTGTGCGAATGGAGCTCTCAGCGGTCACAGCCAGGAAGGCGGACGTGTGCTGCGTGAGCCTCCCATGAAGATTTTCAATGCTGGAACCAAGCAAGCTAACAGTCTTCATCATGGCGGTGAAGGCGAGCTGAGTGGCCTCATGCTGAGATCAGACCTCGTGCTTGAGCCTTGAAGTCGCTCAGATCAGCGTGGATCAACTTGATGGTCTCGTTGAGCAAATTGGTGCCGTCTCGGAACGGTTGGGTGATAATTGTAGCATGCCATACACCTATGTTGTTGAATGCAATGACGAGCTGGGGGCAATGAATGGATGGAGCGGCTTGAAGCGGTTCATGATTTTGTCACCAATGGCGAGGGCATGCATAGTTGCAGACCAATCGGCCATCCAGATGACCAAGCTGTTGTTCTCACTGGGGGGGATGCGGCCGTCGATGTAGCAAGAGGCTTTCGACATGGGTCACAAATAGAGTGTGTGATCCATGCACAAATCACAGACTGAATGCTTTCCCCCTCAGAGACACCTGAGATAATAATCTCGAAGCAATGCTTAATCTCAATTTGGCAGCTTTTTGTCATTGGGATTGGGTTCGAAGAGAACGCAGAGACTAGAAAGCTGCCGGTGGACATGATGTTATTGACATGTTTTTGGTCAGCAAGAGGGATGTAAGAATCACTGGGTAGGGAATAGGAGTCCGTGTACAGGATTCCTCGAGCGGTGAGGGCAGTTTTGAACTTCTCAAAGGACGGACACTTGACTCCTTTCTCTGTTTTGAATCCTGCTTCGGTGAGCTGGATGGTCATTCACTTATTATGTCCGTCCGAGAGAGGCTGCCAAGCAACCTCCCATTCCGGCTTCCTTTCAGCAAGGAGGGAGAGCCAGACCTCCAAGAGGTCAAAGCGCGGAGCAGTATCAGTGTCCAGGACCAATGATAATAGTAGGAAGGCCTGGTTTTTTTTCGGGCCGAAATGTCAGGACAGATTTGGAAAAAAAATCAGGTGTTTTGTCAGGAAACAGGACATGCCTAATTTCTTTTCCGCCAAATGTCAGCATATGTGGACCAGCCCTGAACTCGGCCCTAAATGTCAGGATTTTTCGCCTCAGGCCTCCAAAAATGGCCCAAATGTGCCAGGATTGCCCTAAAAACATGCTACAGGGCATATTACTGTAATTAATAGTGATGTTTTGGCTTTGGCCTCAGGCCAAAAAGCCACAGCTTTTTGGCTTTGGTACCAGAGCCAAAACCAAGCCAAAATTTTGGCCTGGGTTGGCTTTTGGCCCGGCTTCATGATTGCCCAGGCCAAAGCCAAGCCAAAAAGCCGCGCCTTCTGAAGTACCCTTTACATTGGCTGTACAAGCAAAATTCACTGACTCGAGAGTGCCATGATTATGCTCCACACCCTACGGAATCACCATATCTGGACCCAAACTTCTAAACTTCTGGTTGCCGAAATCGGTTGTGATTTTTGCAAGCTTTAATTTGCTGTTCTCGAGTCTTTTTGCACTCAGAAACACTCAGGAACGTGTCTTTCTGTTATAGGACTTCATTGGAACACTTTTGGAACACTTTTTAGATTTGTTTTGAGTGGGTGGAAAATTCACTGGCAAGCCGGGGCCCAGGCCAAAGCCAAGCCAAGCCAAGCCAAAGCTCCATGGTTTGGCCCGGCCTGGGATATCACTGGGCCAAAGCCACCCCAGGCCGGGCCAAAGCCGCGGCCTTCAGGCCAAGCCAAAGCCAAAACATCACTAGTAATTAAAACCCCTGTATCGTGTCTTCGCCTTCAGCAGCAATCTCTGCGGCTGTTTTGCGGTCGGGAATTCTTTGTTTTTGTCAATGTATGCGGCAGGATTGAAGGGCACATCATCAGCAGAGAGATCCAGAACTCTTGCGCCATGATTCACTTGCCGTATCTGGGGACATGAGATGCAAAGCTGCAAGTGTTGGATCACCCCAAAATAAAGTATTTTCATCATTCTGGCTCTATCACTGATTGCACGTGAATTATTCCGGAACTATCTAGGTTTCATCCCAATCAATACAGAACTGAGTGAGATACAAACAATTCTTTCGTGGAGATCAAAAACAGCCGAAAAGGATTGTTTTTTGCTACGGTAGTGCCAATAGCTGTAAGATCTATTGCAACTTCAGCTGCAAAAGCGGTCGGACTGCCTAGAACTTAAGATGAGCTAATATTCAATTGAACCCGGATTCCCACCTCATCGTACCTCATCATACATTACGTTGCTGTGGTTCCATCTTTCAGTCCTGTTCACGTTCATGCTCGCACGGTACAGGTCCAAATATCCCTTTGAGTTCATGTTCATTCGACATTGTAGCTCCTCCGTTTTCTCTTGCCTGCTACCTCACACCAGAGGCAAGGGCCGACACATGTGAACACCACATGTGTTAGACGCATGTAATCCACTTTGTTCCGAACAAAGTTGATTACATGTGTCAAAGACATGTCGTGTTCACATGTGCTAGCTTTTGCCCGTGATGTCATTTAAGGTGCCTGAATGGCATCCTGTGTCAAAAGCACTTACAGTCTTTTCAACCTGTTTTTTGTTGGTGGGACTTGACTTTCTTTTCAGTGGGGTTGAGTTTCTTTTGCGCGCATCAAGAACTGTCCTACGGGGGTGGCTGTTTCTGGCACGGGAATCAAAAACTTCTGCGCAGGAATAAAATTGCATCAGGACAGCCATACCCTTAAGGAGCCCCGCCCCTTATGAGCTTCATCCGGCTCACCAAAAAAATTTGAACAGTAAATTTCGTAAGATATTGCACCAATGTTCTCCTTCGCTCAGGCAGTGTCTCAGGCTTTCCTATTGACTCTGGCAATCTGCCACAGATTTTATTGTTAAAAGAATTGAATTGCAAATGTATGCTGTCTTTTCCCTGATGGGATCTTAATTACAGTTGAGTTCTCGGTTTAACTCACCTGTTATCAATCCCAAAGGCCGGCATTTGACTGGACAGTCGGGAGTCGTGCTTACCAGAACACCGAACAAGGCCATTCATGTGTCAATTTGGAGGGCATACTTCATAGCCTAGTATTCACACTCCTCACTGGAGAGTCACCTTCAAAAATCACCAAACACTTGAGATGGTTTTAAGTAAACGAGGGTTGATTAGTAAGTACATCTCAAAATATCAACAGGATGCGGAAGGCACTCTGACAGAGAGACTTTCATTATCCACCAACATAGAATTTTACTGTGAACTTGATCCCTCGCACTTGTAATTGGATACATGGTGTAAGTCAGTGATTCTGGATTCAAGATCCAGTGGGCCCTACGCTATAACCTCCTCATGAATACGTGAACAATCTTCTGCCATCTCTGTTGGACCGTGTGACAGTTTCCTTTTGAATTAATTCGATGCGTAGACATCGGGTGAAAAATCTCAGCACATTGAGTTTGAGAGTAAGCTTTACAGAGGTGGACTTGAACCAATCCCCTGAGCAAGGGCCTAATCGAAGCCTACTGGATGAATTCAATGGTAAGATTCACTCCCACCGATGTTTCATTCCTTTGGAAGTAGTATATAGTCCTTTTGTTGTGCACAATTTCAAGGGTTGTCGCCATACGGTGCTGGTTGACAATGACCAAAAAAAGAAGGACTGTCAAAAGCATTGGGAGGAACAAATATCGATGGAGCCTGCAGTACTGGCAGGCCTCCATTTCATTGTAGCAAGCTGAATTTGCTGTTCGGTCAGGACAAGTACAACATGTGAGGTACAAGCATCTCTTATTGTAGTGTCTATCTACGAGAGACTACAGGACATGGGGGCTGAATCATGCCTGATCAGGCTCGGCCATCTCGGAGAGATCCAAACAAGACCCTGTTACTCAGAGTGATGTTTCTGATCATTCACATTCACACGTGCACAGCTCGCGCAGCACCTGCTTGGCCTCAGCCTTGAGAGTTACTCTGGCAGCAGACTTGGAACCGGAACTGATGTCGGACTAGAACTGATGTCATTACATGATGTGTCCCTATCGAGTGATATCAGTGATTATCACGCTTTCTGCCCTCTTTCACAATGCTCCCACCTGATCTGAGCCTCCAAGAGACTTCCAGAAGGGTTGTCTTGCTCATTGTGGTCCTCCTGCAGTATATTGTGCTTGGTGTGGGACTTTATATCTATTCCCAATACTGCAAGGAAGATTTGCATGGCGAGATGAGGAGATCGAGTTTGGATGCCTCGCCTCTTCTGCGTGTGTGTCACCAGCGGAGAAGCATCAGGCAGAGACTATGTGCAATGATATTGCAAAGGCTATGTGGGATGACTATGTGCAGTATTTGGCAGAGAGAATGGACATGGACAACAACCACTATAATGATATTGGACCAGAATCACTAGACTAGTTGTGGTTAAAATTGTTAAGTTGGTTTCAGAAGCTTGCGCCCAATCTCCGCATGCAAGATAGCATCGCCGTCCGAAATGTATGCATCTGCCGCTGTGGTATCCCATGACATCCTCAGGGTTGGTAACCCAGTTTGCCACCTACTTGGGTGGCATTGTGAGGTCAAACAAGTGTCAGGGACACAACATGACGAGCAGAAAGCAAGAAAAAAGTGTGTGGGAACGTGTCATGGCACATCACGTAATGAAATCAGTTCCAGTTCCAAATCTGCTGCCAGAGTAACTAATCTGTTCCCCACATAATTTTGCAAGTCATTCCTCTTGCTCCAGGGCTCGCTGCGCAAGCTGTGATTTCAATAGCAATAGCTGTTGCTCAGCCTCATCTGCTAGTGGAAGCTTTCCCGCATACTTGCGGTCTGCTTCCACATGACCTTATGGTGGTTCAACAAATTGATAGACCATATGTTCACTACTATCGCGGACTGGGAAACCGGCCAAACTAGGAAACCGGCCACTTGGCCTCTGTTGAGGCAGAACTTCCTGAAATGTCGGAGTTTGAAATTGAGGGAGGGAATGGGACCTCTAACGCTACTCCATACCATCTCTCAACCGGAAGTGAGGTTCAGATCAAGATTTATGACACGTGCAGTGTCGGCCGACGGGCTCCGAACACCATTTCCTTCCTCCGCACGACTGCCTTCGCTCTTTCTCTGCCACTTCTCCGTCGTTCAACGACTTCCTGGGCTCGTTCTGCTCCCACGATGCAGGGCTTCAATCCCTGATAGCATATAACATCCATTCTCTTCATACACTTTTGCTATGGCACGGATACACCGTGACTTCGATCTTTACTCGTGGCTCACGCGAGCCATGTTCACATTGTGCGACCCGTCCACGCTATGGGTCTGGAATTTGGCAAAGATTTTTGAGATCTGGACTCCTCCAGCTTGGTGTGTCCTCAAAATCTTCCTTCCTTCAATTCCCTTCTCACCGCTTTCCTTTAGCTCAAACCACTGGAATTAGGTGCCCGAGATCTTTGGATATTTTTTGGGAGCTAGTGAGTTCTCGACACGAGGGTGGGCATCCTGGTATGTCTATATACTTCGTATGAAATGATATACACCCCATTTTGGGCCGCCGCAGTGGCTGGTCCCGACGAGGTAGTCGAGGATCTGCCATTCCGCAGATTCTGCTGCTGTCACATGCATTTATTTTTCCCCGTCCCATTGTATTTATGTACACCCCAATTATACAGAATAGTACCTAGTCCCTCTATGTATAATTCCTGAATGAAGAGGTCGCAAGTTTACGCCTACGGAGCTTAATTGACGGGGTGGCCGGTTACCTAGTATTTGCCCTTGTTGGGGATACCTGCAAAAAGAAACTCACCGGTCCACCAACACTTTATGTAAATTCGAGGAAATGGTCTTGAACCATTCACAGGATACCTACCATCATTTCAACATACAGTTGATTGCATAGGGACAGTATGGCTCTCGAAAACTAAGAATTAATGCTTAAGTGGCCGGTTACCCGGTTGTCGATAGTAACTCAATTGTGAAATTATAATACCTTATGATCAGATGCACAGTTGCCTGAAAGTCAATACCAGAGAGGTAGTAATAAGCATGACCTCTCAGGCAAACCGGCAGGTCTGTCAAGGATCTGGTGTGTCGTGACTGTAACAAATTGGCAGCCTGGCAAGCATCTATCTCATGCACGGAAGGCTACTAATTTTCTGATTCGAAATGTGCTCGAGGTGAATGTCCGAGTTGAACCGAGCCTTGAAACCATAATTGAAGCACTGCGACTCATGATCATACAAGGATAGCAGTTCGGCATGGGATGGTTGAGCTTATCTGCTAATTGTCCGGTCTGTAGAGGAGATTGAGACTTGCAAGTATCAGGTCATTAATTCGGCACATAAATATGCATACTAGCATTGAAGTTCAAGAAACTCAATCGTTCGAAAGGCATGCACAATTTCATCAATAGATTCCAGGCACATGAGAGGAGATTCTCAAAGACTCCGGCAGTTGTGGAAGGAGGATCACTTGCAATGGGCTTTGGCTCTTAGTAGACAGGTCAAGCGCAGTGTGCAGCCATTATCCACTCAGAGCTTGAAGCCTTAGAGTGTCATTATTCAACTTTCTTTTCCATTATCCTAGACATTTCCCTGAAACTCTGATCAGTCCCTCGTTTCACTTTATCCCTGCATTAACCCTATGTGTCCTACTACCAAACCCCCTATAATCCCTTGCCACTCATATATAAACCCTGTATTATTCTACTGTTCCTTATACTATTCTGGTCTATACTCTAGCTGCTTGTGTACTTGCTTCCCTCTGCTTTGCTTTTCCCTCATTCAGTCACCTCAGTCGTGTTCCAAGAACCTGACAAGTTTTTTTTTTTGTCATTGAATATTCCTATCAGGAGAGATGGAAATCTAAGACATAATCTAGACAGGTGAATAGGCGGGAACTTGTACTAATTGCCGAAAGGTTGAAATTCAGGAACCTTGAGGTTGACCTAAGCTCGTTTTGAGCTGACTATAATGTTTCGGTTATTTGATGAAATGCATATATTTAGGGCGGGACAAAAGCTCATAGGGAGGTCTGAATTGATGGGGCGGGGCTCGAGTTTATAAGAGGCGGGGATCGCTCGCGCCCAAATGAAACTACCCCATGGGGTATACTATATATATGAGGCGGAAACCATCGAAACACCCCTATTTAAGGGGCGGAGGTAAATTCATATGGGGCAGAATTAAATGTACAACGGGACTGCCATAGCTACCTACCCACGTACGTCGCCCGTCCTTGTCAATGCATCGCCCCCTTGGCGACGCCGCTCCCTTCACACCAAGAATATTAATAAGGAAGTTTCGGGAGCACGTGACACTGCTTTTTGTCTTCGAAACACCCCGTTTCGGCTCCAGCCTAAAATTGAACCTAATACCTCTCATCCCAGCTCTCCCGGAATCCCATCGATCGGGCAAATCAGCGCATTTCGGTGAGCTCATATGAGAAATATCGGGCGCCGTTTCGGCTGCCTGTCTTTCTAGTCCGAAACTGACACTTTCGGGGACAAAAAACTGGCTCCTAAAACTTCCTTATTCCCGGTGTGTTTGACGTGGAATCGCGCTGCCGTCATAGCATCATATGATATAAGTATCCGGTACCTCGACTCAGATGTTCCCTTCCCCGTGTCAAACAACTTCTCACCGCCATGAGCGATGTCGTCAATTCCGCAGACGCCTGGCCTCTTGTGCTGGAAGCTTTATGCCTAGGTTCCGTAAGCCACCCCGCCTCCCGTCACTGGATATTTGAAGCGCTGACGCTTCTCACAGACAACACTCGTGCTATATGGTAAATGCATATATCCCATCGCGCCCTGCAGTATCGATCTCATGGACGACAGGTTTATACGTTCCAATCTTCATATTGTCAATTCAGACCGTGAATCACCACAACGCGCCGGGGCGGCGGCCTATCCTTGCGACAACGTCACTGATGTTCATTCTCGGGACAGGTGGCACTCTCCTGATTGTCACAGAGGTCGGACTAGTCACTCGGTTCACCAAAACGGCGTTTCAAGGTTCCCCTGATCTCTCTCGCCTACTTGGGGTGTTCCGTGGGGTGGAACTGGCAGAAGTGGTACGATTCGCACTGAACAAGTATGTGAAATACCACTCATTGTCTCAACATTGTCTCGCGACTACCGCTGACGGAAATCCCAGTTTATTGACGGATTTACTCCTTGTGATCTAATTCTCCCGCTCGTATATACTGTCATCAGCAACTGATCAATTTCCTAGCTGTATCGCTGTTATATCATCTGGGACTCCAACAAGAAGGTTATCATAGTGCCTGCAGTATGCATTCTGTTGACGGTCGGTCAGTCGAATCCGTGTCCCTGGCCGTCTCATCACCGATTCAATGGTCCCCAGTTTTTACGCCGCTCGGCTGGGTAACAAAGGACCGGAGCGATATTTTGGGTTTTCCCATCCACGTTCAACAGCGACCCTCGTTGACTATCGGGCACCTTACATCATGAACCTGGCAACAAACCTGCTTCTTATGTGTCTCACAGGTGTGCTGGTCCATCACGAGATGTGCGCCGGCTAATCCATCCAGCTGGTCGAATATGGTATATCGGACGGCAAGTGCGGATTGTACATGAGGGAAATTTGGGAAAGCAGTATAATACCGCCATTGCGTTGTTGTGCGTGTGGCCAATTACAGACTCGGCTAATTCTCACCCCAAGCACCGGTAGACTCGAGTCAGGCGCATTTTATTGCCTCTGCCTGATGTTATGGGTCGTCTCACTTACCAACAGGAATAGTATCAACGACTTCGTGAGTGATTGTAATATATATGTATGGGCCAGATTCCCACACAGAAAAACAAGGAGTGCATATTCTCTGGGGTCACTGCTGCTTTGGTCGGACAAACTATGGTCAGTCGCGTCCACGAACACTCGGTATATATGACCTTTTGACTCACATTTTGCAGAACATAGCGCCAGCGATGATACTCGTACGCGCCGGCCGAGGACGCTGGCCGTGCATTGAAGATGCTACCTCGCTGGCGCCGTCCGAAGGACCGGCCGGCGGGATCGTGTTCAACTCTTTCAAACCCAAAACATCATACCCGAATATCGAAATTAGCTAGAGGGATATATAACGAAGGCAAAGTCATTTTCATTTACTTGAGCTTAAAGAAGTTGTGTTCGGTGGTCACCCATCTGCTCGGACAGTCTGTGTGGTAATGAGCCGAAGATGGTGTATATGCCAGAAAGCAATCGCCAAGGATGCAATGATTTACCGCGGCGCGACATCAGGTCTTATCATCCTGGTGAAGTCGGCAGGTTCATTGAATATTTTCGGATTTTCCCCATCTGCAGTGGCCAATCCAGTTATTAACCGTTCTTCAACGAGGTGTCTCTCGATTCTTTGTATGTCTTTTTAACTCATCTCCATTAGAATCCTAACGTCTCACGATCCTTAAAATCTCCCCGCTAGACCTTAGGGAGACGGAAGGGGCTCTCCTCTCATTGGGACGGGGGATG
Source organism: Mycena rosella (assembly GCA_029378255.1). Classification (NCBI taxonomy): domain Eukaryota; kingdom Fungi; phylum Basidiomycota; class Agaricomycetes; order Agaricales; family Mycenaceae; genus Mycena; species Mycena rosella. The sequence goes on from JARKIE010000261.1 coordinate 94,405, forward strand.
ACTGTATGTTTTTTTTTCCCCACTGCAGTGTGGACGGATGACCTAGCATTCAGGTCCATTCTCGCACAGGAAATACCACGCTTCAACCACAGCCTGCTTAACCCCAAGCAGGTCCAACATTCACACTGCGCCCGCAATTTTTGCCGGATGCGCATTGGAATTCGGACCTGCGACCTGTGAAATCTAATCCCATTTTAGCATCTTTAAGCGAGCCACCGCGTCATCTGGCCCATTGCTGTGGTATGGTGTTCAAAAAACTCCTTACAGATATAGAGCTCTCACTGCGGCGCGGAATCGTACATTTCTGGCAATGCGGTCACGTATGTCATTTGGACAGTACAAAGGACCAGAATTCATAGGCTTTCTTCCCCAAGTTTCGTCCGTCCGCTCTCTTGCTTCGTTCCCTACACAGGGTTATCCACCTCAATTCTCAAGCATCTGCTGCATTACTGGGTTCACCTCCGTCTTTTCCTATTATAGTTCTATTCTGGTGGATGATTTAGGACTGTTCTGCTCTGGCTCTGTTCTCCCAGAACCCTATCAAGCATCTATTGAGAATCTTGGTGCCGAAACAGAGCGTAGACATGTCTTTCCCCTCTGATCCTCTCTTCTCCCGCTGTCATGATCCGGAATTCTTTTCCGATATCCCGGGGTTCAACTCCATTATTCCGGACTCAACCCCTCCACATCCCGATCGTAGGAACAGCCCTATGTGTCCTGTTACCACAGACACCAAACCCCCTAATCCCCTATAAATCCCTTGGCACTTGTATATAAACCCTGTACTATTCTACTATTCTCTATACTATTCTGGTCTATACTCCAGCTGCTTGTTTGCTTGTCCCTTTCAACTCTGCTTTTCCCTCGTCCAGTTGCCTCAGTCGCATTTCGAGAACCCGACGAGCTGCTGTGCTGACACCCGCACTCTTCCTAGTCTCAATATCCTTTTAGTAGCCACACCAACGATGCCGCTTCTCGCGTGCGGCACTAGTGCTGAGCCAGGGAAATGCTGCACTTGCGGCAGCTCACTGTGTGTGGCACTTTCTTGTTTCCTCTCTTTACTCCATCGTTCAACGATTAACGCTGCCTCAAGCTTGCGTCCAATTAAGGAATTGAATTCCTTTGTGCACTCTTTTTTTGACGCCCTCAAAGTAAATGTAGGTCTAAAAGCAACAGTCTATATCATTACATGTATTACTATGCACAAAAATTGCTCCAACATGATTGTTCTGCTGCATTATTTCGCCGCCGGAGCGAAGCGAAGGCATATCTTGTATTTGTATCAACACAACCTGATGCGGTGATCAAAAACTGCGGGGAGTTTGATCCGCTGCCGAAGGGTGGGAATAGCCTTTTCTTAACCCCGAGCGGTGCGCACGGCCATTTCTCCACCAATTCTTGGCCGATTTGCAAAGCTTTGGGGCTTGTTCTTATCCCCTAGATCGGGGCATTAAGTCAATATGCCATTCACCCTGTAGCAATTCCCAACCATTCCCTACACTTTTCGACGAGACTTCGAGCGGATATCAACTTTCAAGTAGCACTATCCGGCCACCTCGATATCGTACGACCCACGGATATAACGAACCTGGGGCTGGGCTCAGTTATTTAAGCCCTGCATCAACCAATAGAATTCGCCCGATTAAGAGCAGCAGACGTGCACCGTGCACCACGTCCGAGGTCCTATCCGTGGTCGGTACTAAGATAAGCCAGGGGGCTTTAAGCTCACCTCGAATTAAAAGTGTAATCCTGGAAGATAAAATTCGGACGCTGGGAGTCAAACCCAGACTTCCTGCATCAACCGCGCGAGACACAACATTAAAAGCAGGCGTACATCGTGCACCACGTCCGAGTTCCTATCCCTATTTTGCACCGAAATAAGTGGGAGTGTTTTGCGTGCTCGCTCGAGGAAAAAGAACGACAACTATAGACGATTCGGACTCTGGGAGTCGAACCCAGGATTCCTGCATCAACCGAGAGACGACCTAGTGAGAGCAGGCGTGCATCGTACACTCCGTCCGAGTTCCTATCCCTCATTTGCAGCGGGGGAAGTGCAGGAGTCTGCAAGCTCACCTTGTGGCAAAAGAATGAGTGATTGCGCATGGCGAATTCGGGCGCTGGGAGTCGAACCCAGGCTTCCCGCTTGTAATGAGCATATTTTTGTTGAAGGACAGCGGGTGTGCACCGTGCACCACGTCCGAATCTCTGTCCCTGTTTCGTACTGCGATAATTGAGGGCGCTTTCAACCTCCGAGTAGAAAAAAAGGATCACCGGATGGGTAATTGGGACGCTGGGAGGCGAACCCAGACTTCCCGCCCCAATTATATCTTCTTTATGTTCAAGGACAACGGGTGTGCACCATGCACCACGTCCGAGCTCCCATACTCCCTTGTAACCGAGATAAGTCAGAGTTTCAAGCTCACCTCGACCATAATAATGGGTCGAGAATTCGGACGCTGCAGGCTTCCTGTATCAACCGAGCGGAATCCGCCCAATTAAGAGCAGGTGTTCGCCGTGCACCACGTCCTTAATCTGCAGCGGGGGAAGTGAAGGAGTTTCCGCACTCACCTCGAGTAAAATAATTTCCTGCGGGCGACTCGGACGCTGGGAGTCGAACCCAGGCTCCCGCCTCTACTCAGATAGACTCGTTCTTTATATATATAAGGAGACCGGGTGTGCACCGTACACCACGTCTGAAAGTTCGACCATCCTACAGAAGACGGTGATTATGCATCAAGACAGCCACTATTAAGGCACAGGGAATGAAATGATTAAAGGACAGCCACTAAATGGGCTTCAGCAAGCCGCTATTTGATTAGCAGCCCTAATTGTTACACGAATAGATTGGGACACTTTCACCTAGGTCTCAAAAATCTCATGTCGATTGATTATAAACGATTAATAAGTACTCGTAACACTAAAAGATAGGATCTTTCTTTCTTTCTTTCCCCTACAAAGACTCTATATTTTAGTCGGACAAAACAGGAACACGTGACTTTTCCCTTTGTCCCCAACTTTTTCTCCCACTAAAATTCTGGATTTTTGTGGGAGAAACAAAGAGACAAAGATCCTATATTTTAGTAGAATTTTTTCCCCACGAAAACTTGGGCCCACTAAACAAACAACATGATTCTAGCCGGTTTTTTGCTGACTAAATTTCGGTGATCGCCGCAGTGCCTATGCCTACTCAGCAGCTGGGGAAGTAGCAGAGTACTTTAGCGGCTGACCTCGCGTAGAACATTCAACAAAAAACTATCAGTATGAATCCGATTCGGGCGCTGGGAGTCGAACCCAGGATTGCCGCCCCAGTTCTATCACCTTTTCAAGGAAAACGGGTGTGCGCCGTGCACCTCGTCCGAGCCCCTATCCCTGTTTTGGCACTACAACAAGTGAGGGAGTTTTCAAGCTCACCTGGCCTAGGAAAAAAAGTGTACGGGGACACCTAATACGGACGCTGGGAATAGAACCCAGGGCTCCCGCCTGATCTCGATGATGGTTGAAGGAGCGCGGGCGTGCACCGCTCACCACGTTCCAGTTTCTATTGCTGGTTCACACTACGATACATGAGGGAGTGTTTAAGCTCACCTTGAGTAAAAAGCACGATAGCGGCCAGTGAATTCGGACGCTGGGAGTCGAACCCAGACTTCCTGCATCAACCGCAAGAAGCATCACATTAAGAGCAGGCGTACACCGCGCACCACGTCCGAGTTCCTATCCTTGTTTCGCTCCAGGATGGGTAGGAGTTTTTCGAGCTCACCTCGAGTAAAAAGCACGAGAGCAGGAAATGAATTCGGACGCTGGGAGTCGAACCCAGGCTTCCCGCCTCTACTCTGGCCACAAGTCGATAAAGGAGAGTAGGTGTGCGCCGTGCACCACATCCGAGCTCCTATCCGTGTTCCGTGCTGCGATAAGTGCGGGAGATTCTCAAGCCCACCTTGAGTAAAAAACACGATAGCGGCTAGTGAATTCGGACGCTGGGAGTCGAACCCAGGCTTCCTGCATCAACCAGAGAAGAATGAGTAATTAAGAGCAGGTGTGCACCGTGCACCACGTCCAAGTTCCTATGCCTGTTCCTTGCTACGATATGGGAGGGATTTTCAAAGCTCACCTCGTCTAGAAAAAAAACTGTATGGGGATGCCGAATTCGGACGCTGGGAGTCGAACCCAGACTTCCTGCATCAATCGCGCGAAACACAACATTAAGAGCAGGCGTGCACCGTGCACCACGTCCGAGTTCCTATCCCAACTTCGCAACTGGATAGATAAGTGAGTTTCCAGCACCCACCGAGTGAAAAACTTCATGCGATTGGTGAATTCGGACGCTGGGAGTCGAACCCAGGCTTCCTGCAACAACCCAGAGAAACACAAGCATTAAGAGCAGGCGGGCGCCGTGCACCACGTCCGAGCTCCTATCCCTAATCTGCAGCGGGGGAAGCGACGGAGTCTCCATTCGCCTAAAGTAAAAAGGACACCTACGGAAAATAATAAATAATACGTATATTCGGACGCTGGGAGTCGAACCCAGGCTTCCCGCCGCAGTTTTACCAGATATTTACGGAAAGCGGGTGTGCGCCGTGCACCACGTCCGAGCTCCCATCCCTGCTTTGCAGCGGGGAAGTAGGAGTATTGAACGACGATCGAGGCGGCGGGCGCTTCAGTGTCTCTGCAGGAAATAAGAATAACCAGGGGATGAGGGTATGCGTGTTTCCAAGAAGGTACTCGTCTGGTGATATGATATGATAGCGATCCGCGGACAACGATCTTCGGACCAGCGGGAGTAGCGGAGGCCGAGAAGCAGGGACAACGACGAAGTATGTTAGTAAATATCGACGTGCACCTACTAGTACTGCTTACAGCTTAAGTGGATCTGGACACACCGGAATGACTCGGAGCGACGAAGCGAGGGGCAGTTATAAGTACTTACGGCGAGGTACGCGCACGCGACACGAGATGGGGCCATAAGGCTGCATTCCCATCTGTCGATCACCGTGAGACGGTAGATGGATTGGAATGGAGCAGACGACATAAACGTGGTGTGGGGAGATTTGTCACTGTGCAGGGGAAACGTGGTGCGGGGATAGTCCGCAGTCAGCGTTGCGTCCAAGTGGCAAGTGTTGTAATCGGGCTAGTAGGATCCGATATGAATATATGGACCAGATTTAGAGGCCTAGGGGGCGTGGCGTGCGCGAGGCGTGGACAAGTCATCCTCGTCGAGACAGACATCTTTCAGGGGCTAGAGTTATTGAGGACGAGTCATCCGCCCTCCCGGAGGATCAGGGACAGGCATCACAGGTCCGATATGGATCAGATTTAGAGGGGCGTGGTGGGCGCGATGCGAGTCCGGTGAGTGAGAATAATCATCCAGGGGTTGGAGTCCCAGTCATCCCGCAGCTGCGGGGATCACGCCAACGAAGGAAAGACGCCAGAGGGGCAGATCGCACGGCCACCGCGCTTCTGCCAGTGTCGGCGACTCTGGTTGTCCATATCAAGGACCCTGGACCATATGAGCGGGGATAACGGAGATAGCCCAGCGAACCAGCGGCGGCCGCACAGGGCTAACTACGCACGCATCGAGCCTAGTGCAGCGCGTCGCGTCGCTGCGCCCACAGACCCAAAACGGCCAAACGCGCGTCGAAGAGAGAGGCGGAAATCCAAATTGGGAACAGCTCCCGCGGGCCGCGGGGATCATTTCGTACGGTCCGATCGGCACGTGGCGCCATGAGTAAAAATTTTGGCGTGTACTGTTACACCGAGGCCGCATGTAGTCTTCTCCGCGCGTATTTCTCGCCACTCTATCCTATCTTCCTTCGTCTTCATTCTGTCTACTACCATAATATTCATGACGGAATACGACCTCTCCCCGGCCGCCTACAAGCGGCACTTCGAGACGCGGGCGTGCATCGCGCGCTGGACGCAGAGCACACACGAGCTACCCAACAGATGCAGATGCAGACGCAGCGCCCGCACCCGGGCTTCGGCAACGTGTACCCCGTCCCGTGCAGCCATACTACCGCCCCGCCCCCGGATACTACGCCGTGCCCCCCCTCCAACCGCTCCAGCCACACCAGCCACACCAGCCGCACCCGCAGACCCGTTCGCGGATGGAGTCGCGTAACTCACCCTCGCGCGCCTCGACGCGACGCCGATCCTCACGCGCCTCGCAGACCCGGCAGTGTAGCCCTCATTCAAGCGCATCGAGCTCGATGGCGCAGAGGTTCCGCGCCCGCAATGATTTTGAATTAATATCTACGATGTATCTACGCCTCCTCCCGATACGACTTCATGATCTGCGGCATCTGCGCCCCTTTATCTTCTCGCTCAACACCGCGGGCCGCTGCACCGGCGAGCTCGTCCTCCCAACATCGCCTTCGGGCACAGCCATCTCGAACTCAAACGCGCGGATCAGCACGAAGAGCAGCGCTTTCAACCTGTGGCCGCACGACCAGCCAATGTGCATATATCCAAAGAGCACGGAGAACTCACTCGGCCAGCGCAAAGCGGAAGCCGATGCCGCAGTTGCGCGGGCCCGCGAGGAAAGTGAACAGGTGCGCCCAGACACCCCGGACGGCGGTCGCCGCATCGGGGATATCCTCCCACCGTTCCGGTCTGTTCATCCCGCAGTCAGCCGACTCACACCTCTCACCGCGCTAAACACTTACCGGAACTCTACCGCGTCGTCTCCCCAGATCTCGGTATCCGGTATCCGTCTTCACGTCCAATATCGGGGTGTGTATTATCTGCCCTTCGACACCCTATGCAGGCGTCCTAAATGCACAGCGCACTCGAAACAAGAAACGCGACGCACCGCGGGCTCTCGTGCGCCCCGCCGGCGCGATCTAGGTATGGGCGGCGCAGCGGGAGGACGTCGTCCTCCATCGCCATGCGGCTTGTGTACGCGACGGACGAGTGCGCGGGCAGCGTCTCCCATGTCACGTTCTCCACGTACGGGAGCGCGTTGAGTTCGTCCAGCGTTGGGTCCTCCGTATCCATCGCAAGGAGCTCTCGCGCAGCTTCTGCTGTGCACCGCGGTTGCGCGCGAGCGCGTAGAGCGCCCACGCAGTCGCTGTGCTGTGGGTTCGTCGGGGATTGTCGGCTCCGTATTATATGGCACGAACCTTGTCGTTTCGTGCCCTGCGACGAAAAACGCTGGGAGTTCTGCAGTCCGTGTCAGCGGGGATTTAATGGAAGACGGAACCAGAGGCAACGCACGCGAGACGAGCTCTTGTCGCTGAGCGGTATCTTCTCCCCCGCGTTCGCCTTGAGAAGGAGGGAAGGCAGGTCCCGGCGCTTCGCGTCCGCTCCGCTCTCCAGCGAAGCCCGGGTCTCTTCGAGCAGCTCCTAGCCGATGCGCGTCATTCCATCCTGTGCCTGTTCAAATAGGCGGTTCCCTGGAACTGGCTGGTGCGGAATAGTTGTGCATGAGGCCAGTGTGCAGGCGCGCTATCCGACTGCTTCCCAACACCCGTAGTACAGGGACCATCGCCTGCGCGAGGCGGAGGCCCCTCTGGAGCGGCGAGTGAGGAACGTGGAAGATCTGGCTGAACACTTTATTGAGCTCGCTAGGCTTTGCCGCGGGATCGAGGGCGTTGAATTGGTAGTTGAATCCTGGCAGCATGTCACTGTCAATGCATCGTCTCAAAAGAGAATGGTGCGCACCCGCCTGCCCGATAACATCGAGGGTCATCTTGCTCACCGAGAAGAGGACCTCGATGCGCGCGCACTCACCTGCTGCTGAAGCGATTCCGCCAGCCCAAATGTTTCGGAGCTATAGTAGGCGGTTAGACCATATTGTTGGCCAGATAGAACACGAGCAGTACTTGGTGCGATTTATCAACGAATACGCTCGTCAGCCCGCGGATTTGGGGCACACCAAAGGCGGGATTTTGCGGAGAGACAATGAATGTATCTATCTGTGCAGGAACGAGATGTGCTTGCCAAGATTTTTCGCTGCGCAACACTGAGTCAGGCCGATGATGGTGGGTAGGTATCAAACAAATGCACTCACCTGGCGCTTATGGTCATCGCCTTCAACAACGAGTAGACCTAGCTCACATCTTGATTAGTAAGTGCGCCGTTAAAGGGTTTGCGGCGCACCTTTGCCTACGATTTGGGCCTAGAGCCGCCTAGCCTCGCGCTCTCCTGCTCGCCCGTTGTTCCGTGCCTCCTGTGCCTTACACAGACATTCCTTGCGCCCTGTGCCGTCCTCTGTCTGTCGGTCTTCGTTTGACTTCCCACGTTCTGTAGCCCTCACTGCACTCCCTCCAATCTCCCCTGTTAGCCAGCTAACTCGGCTTCCACCCTGCTTCCGGCTGCTCCTAGCAGCGCCCAATGCAAGGCGAATACTATACAACCCCACTTATTTTCTGAACCGCACCGTTCGAGCCCTAGGAAGCAGTGTACACCCAATTTAGCGTGCGCGACTGTGCGGCACTTTTTTTTGCTTCCCCGGCCCCCGTACCGTGCGGCGGCACTGCGTCCTGCTACCCCCGTACCACATGCACGCTAGCACGCCGTCCCCGTGTCTGTCGCTGATATTGCGCCCCCCCGTACCCGCATGCCGTACCATCTGCACGCTGCCCGTATCTGTCCGCGTGCTTCTCGGACTGTGCCGGCCATCCTGCTCCGCATGATGCTGCACCCCCCAACCGCCATACTATACTGCGCGTTCCCCGCATACGGGCTGACCACGCCGACTGTAGCGCCTGCGTGCTGCCTGTACCGCTCCGCGCGCTGCACTTACCACACCCCCGCCGCGGCCCCCTACTTCTTTCCCAGCCTATTCGCTGTCCGTACTGTCCACGCACAGTCCGCACCGCTTCCCTCGCGCACTCCCTGATCGATAATCATCAATTGTATTATGGACCGCAAAATGTACCCCCACATTGAATATTTGATTTCTAGCACTGCTGGATATTTTTCTCCTCTAGAGCAAAATAGGAATGAGTGCAATGTAGCTGATTTGAAAGCCCCGTGTCATTTGAATCTACAGAATCCCCCTAATCGTGGATGATGGGGTTTTGATGTTGTACATAATGCTGCCCGTAAAGAGTGTCTGATGCATCCGAAGCACACCTGAACAGGATAATGCATTGCAATAAATTCGTTGACTTGTTGTTAGGTCACTGAAACAAAACAAAAAAATTAAGTGTTGGATGAGAAGGTGAGTCTTAACACTGGTTTATACTGCCCCAGGTTTACGCTTGTAAACTGGTATCAATTGTGCAAATTTCTAACCAGGCACCCACATTACATGAACCACCCTTTTTTCACATAGGGTTCGACTCCCTGACGACATTTATGCCCCCAAAACAGGGGTATAATGAGCTTCTCGGTCCATTCGCGGCCGTTTTTCAGTTTTCTGACAACATATGCATTTTTTGGAATCACGATTTCCATGGTTTTACTCGTTCTTGGCGGCTCGGCTAATGATTCTAAGATGTTCTGCCGGTTCTAAAAATATGTGGAGCAACTCAAAGTGGCGAACAAGCACGAATGTACAATAAGGTCGTTCACGGTTCCCTTTTTGTTTCCCTTTTTCGCTCCCTTTTTTCTTCCCTTTTTGTGCCCTTTTTTACTCCCTCTTTCGTAGTTGCTGCCCTCTTCTGCTCGAAACACTGCAGCAGGGTGTTGAGGATTTCGATTTGGGACCACTTACTTGGCCACCCTACTTAGTTGGCCACTTGGCAGCTAGGATGGCAGGTCTTGAGAGTTATATCCAGGCATAGTGTAGGAACAAAGTAAGACCTCTAACGAAGGTTCAGACCAAATTTCGGCTGAAAGTGATGGGTTGATCGAAAGTTATGGCATCGGGGATCGGAGTCCGACGCGTGGAAACATCAATTTCTTGCCGTCACACCGCTCCTGCTTGCCGTCGCCGTTTCTCCACCAATTCTTCCTCGATCCACGACCTTTTGGGCTCGTTCTTATCCCAGCCTGCCTGGACTCCGTCCCTGAAATACTGGGCCGTGCTGCTTCGAACTACTCTCCTCTATGCACTCGGGAAAAGACCGCGTGTTTTTGAGTCAGCCATACTGGCCACTGTCGCGGTACACGACACCATCATGCTATCGGCCTGAAATCTCACACAACAGTTCGTAATATCAAATCCATTATTCCTGGAGGTTCTTCCTAATTTTATCCATTCAACTCTCCTAGCTCTGCCGGCCATTACCCCAAACCACGTAACTTCGGTCTCGCGAATAGTCGTATTTTTTGGAAGAGCTGCCAGCATTTTGGAATAGAGTTGGGTGCATAGGTACGCCCCAATACTTCCCCTTAAGCACCCTGGATCTTAATTTGGCTCATCTAGGTGTTTTCTCTACTTGTAGGACACTCATTCATTTCACATCCCCGCTTTAGGGGTTCCGCATCGGTCGGAACAAGATTTTCTGACCCTTTGTATGCCTCACATATACACCAAAACTATGTGAAATAGTGAATATGATCTACCTCTATCATTCAGAGTACAGGTGGTTGTCATCTGAGAGCTCAGCCCATTATTTAGTGGGGTAGCCAACTAGCCTGTTATTTGGCCATGTTGTACTGCCGCGGAAAGTATATTCACTGCGAACTCAAATGTTGGGATACTTGGGAACTTGGGGTCTTCAACTCTTCCTAGGATGCATGCCTTTATTCTGAGATAGTTGGGCTAGGATTGACTTACTGTAACCCTGGCAGATGAGGCACTAATGCTTAGGCGGCCAAGTAAGTGGTCACAAATAGTTTCTCTTTGACAATGATGATTTTCGAGATCTTGTATAAATTCTGCCCGGGGTCCTATGGATGGCTGGAAAGCTCGAGCACGGAGGCGGAGAAGGATACAAGGACAGCGATAATCAGTGTTATGTAATCGATCATCCGATCACTCTGTTCCGGGCACTTGTGCCACTGTAGTATGGGCGTCAACTTGGAAGTCATGCTATGCTACACCCAATCTAAGTACTTGAGAAGGAAAAAGGAGACCAAAAAGGGCTGGAAAAAGGGAGTTGTAGACCGGGGGTTTCACAGTTCCCTTTTTCCAATCCTTTTTCTTCCCTTTTTCTCTCCCTTTTTTCTGCAGTTTCATCCTTCTGAGCTTTTGATCAGTTTTCTTATCCCTTTTCAACCCTTTTTACACCTCTGAGTTAAAAAGGGAAAAAATTCCGGCCAAAAACCGAGCCAAACTCGAGATCTAGGAAAAACGGGAGAAAAGAAGGGAAGAAAAAAGGGAACTGTGAACGACCCTAATTTCTGACGACCAAATCGGCCATTTGTAACGCACTGTCACCACTCTCTCTTGCTGCCATGACGCCACCCTCTGAAAATCGCTCTGCGATCACTCGGACACCCGGAAATACCGCCCATGACGAACCACAGTCTATCCCCTCCCCCCTCCCTCATTTCCATCGCGTTGATTCTGCTCCCGAAGGCTTCTGAAGTCGTTTTTTCTGTCCATGTCTTTAGGTGTGGAGTAATATGTAAGGTTCCGGAGTACTCGGGCCGCCTCGTCCCTGCGCATCCGTCTACTTACCGCAGCTGACTCCGTAGTTCCGTAGCTGATCCCGTAGTGCCGTAGCTGATCCCGTAGTTCCGTAGCGTATCCCGTAGTTCAGTTTTGACTCGATCTGACTCAACCCGTAGCTATTTAAACACACGTAGAAATAGGCTACTGTAGAAAACTTCCCTCTGAATAAGGAGATCTTTCCCCGTTCTCTCTTGTTTCCAAGTTCTGATTTTTTGTGCTTCACTCCGAGAGGACACGAAGCTTCACATAATAGGAGGGCTCGGTGAATTACGGCGCAAATTTGAAATGAGGAGAGATATAAGGAGGGCTCCATCAGTGCGTGGCTCATCTTCAGCATTCTTGCAGCCCACGAACTTTCTCCAAATTCCAGCCTGCATAAATGCGCATAATCTGCCTGCCAACTGCGGATAAGTGATGGCCCCAGGCTCCTTCTGTTCCCTTCACGCCTTTATTATCGACGTCCCCATCGCTCTCGATCCATCGCATTCCTCCCCGGTAGCCCCGACTGTCACCAGACAGTGGGGGTGCCATCGGTGCGTGATCGTGCTTGGTCGGGTCCCGCTACGGTGGCGCTACCTGCATGCTGTGAACGGGAAGGGACCTCGCTCGAGCATGCTTGCACATCCACACTGCTGGCACATGCTGAGGGTCCAATCGCCCGCGCTACGCACGTGGAACGGTCCCGCCGCACGCAGGGTGTGGATGGTGCACCGCTCTTCGCGACTAGCTTGCACCGCTACTAGTCCAGTGTCCAGTTACTCTCTTACTCCCCTGCATGGCAGGGGTTTCGAGCGGGCACGCTACGTGCATCGAGCGAATGGCCGCGGGCTCGTGCTCCCGGGTGCGCCTGTGTTCATGCGGGCGTATAAACGTCTCGCTGGGGCGCGCGGCTGCAACGCGGCTGTGTGTGATGCTCGGCAAGCCTGCACTGCACCGGCGTGCGGGGAGCCAAGGCTCCGGCAGCCTCGACGACTAGCAGCGGTGGGACGGAAGCCGCTTCCGGTGCTAAACGCGCTGGATATGTGGTTGTGTGTGCCCACCGTGCATGCCGCAGTGAATAACCTGCTGCACGCCGTCTTTCTGAACGAGCTGCTACCAAAGAGCGACGGCGCGGATGTACCCATTCGTCGCTATATTTTTCATTTTACGCTCCTCCTGGATCGCCTATAGATTAGTTACCTAGTATTCTGTATCATATTCCCAGCCCCTGTAATGGATAATTTTTTCATGATTTATGATCCATATTTCGTCGTCGTTGTTGCCGACGACGTCCAGAGCAGTTTGATGGCTGTGCCCCAAATGCGGATATTCGTGCTCATCGTACGACGCGACGACGGGGGCGCAAATCAAGGTTCTGATGGCTGTCGCCTCGGTTGAAGTGCCCTTACGACATCTCTGTAGCTGTCGGTAGCTGATACAAGACGGCCTCCGCTTCGCTCCGGCATTGAAAGGCTGCCCTTGATAACAACGCGCGGTCGGAAGCCGAATTAAATTATGGCCCTTATGGCCTTCAGGCTTCGAGGCGAGCAAAACTTAAGAGACTGCCGGTGGGCAAATTGACGAACTTCTAGGGGGGTTCTAATAACGGAGGTGCCTTCGCGTCTCTGCGGTGGCACTGAGGTTCACATCAAAGAGTAGCGTGCTACCTCAGAAATTCGCTGCGATGCAGCAACGATGGGTGGGGTCAGTATAATAACATAAAAAACTGGTTGAGATTACAATTTGCAGTGCAAATCAAACCGAAAATCGATGCAAAGGATTGCGAAGCAATGTGTTTCATGCCTGAAACGTACCACATGGTATCCTGCCGAGATTCGTGGAACTTGTCTGAAATTTCGCATTTAAACTTCGGCATCGAGGTCGTCAATAATACGAACCGGAAGAGACACGCATACTAAGAGCTCGTTCGGCTGCCAGACGCAGATGCAGAAGTTAGCTGGAATTACCCGTCGGCAATTTCGATGACCTCGAAAGTGTTCATTTGACGAACGTGGCCGTAATCCAATCCAGAGTCATAATCCAATCTAGCGCTGTGTGGCGCTCCCGGTCGACAAGCAGAAAAATTGCCAGGCACTGGTAAATCCACGTACCACATATAAAACTTGTCGTATAATAACATGTCGACCGCCATCGAGGGCTCCGGCAACGGATAAAACGGACACGCAGATTTGTCGTCCAAAACCGCGGAGCCGCGAATTCAACTGGGGGAGGAAGGGGAGAGCGAGAGGCGGGATGAAAGGAAGCCCCTTTAAATTTCTCGTGAGCAGACGTCAGTGGGGTAGCAGACAAATCATATTAGACCGGCCAGAGCAGAAGAATTTCGGAGAATTGACGACGCCTTCGACACGAGCAAAGGGGTTGACCATCCATTGGCAGAGAGCAGTAGCATCAGGCGGCAGAGCACAGCTTTGAGAGACGAAGCATTGAGCACTCCCGAGACACAACGGAGTGAATTTTGAGCGGGGCAGAGAATGGCAAGTGGGACCTCAATGCGGGAGAGATGAAGCAGGCACGATTCATGGGGTGGTCTTTTATAGTCATCGTGGGCGTCTGGCTAGCTGCGCCGCGGTGAGAGATCGGCGGAGGCGCTGAGCCATGAGGCACGCTCAATCCGTTGAGCCATCCAAATCGGGACGGAAATCCACAGCATTCCGCGGACATTGCGGCCATTTGTGGTGCTCCGCGGTCCGCAGGTCCTCATGGGGGTGTCTCGGGTGGGAGTATTCGTCTGGGATGAGGAAACGAGTGGGAAAAATCGAGGAGAGCTGCCCACGAGGCCAGAGGGCAAGACGGAGAAAATAGGGGGATATCTATATGGCTTGAAAGCCAAGCACGTACCAAATTTGCACGACATCTGAAGGGTCAAGATAAGGTGATGCTGTTTTTTGACACCCTGCGGCGAAACACTGCGGCGAAGCTGACACACTGCGGCCAACTTTACGCAGCGCGTAGTTGATCAATGGGCGGTCCATGGTTCAAATGGGGCAAAAAAATCAGCGTCCGGTATGAGCGAAGAGGTTTGGTGTGCTCCGCGGTCCGTAGCTGTTTATGTGGCGTCTTGAGTGGGAAAATGGGGATGTGATCGGGGTATCCGTGAGAGAAAAAGTGAACAGAAAAAATGCGATGAACATAGAGGGACAGCAGAGCGATACCAAAGGACCAAGAACAAATGGGGAACATGCACAGCATCTGCTTAAACAACGGTTAATTAATATTAAAAAAGGTCTACAATCACCGACCTTGATATATCATGGCACATGGAGCCCTGTCTGGCCCTGTTGACTGCTGATATATCCACCCCCCAGACTGTGGAAACTCCAAGCCTGGCCAGAAGCGCTGGTCACGAACTCCACAGTCCACATCGCACTCACCATGCATACATCTTCCAGGGAGGAGCTGCCGGTGCTGGGCCGGGTTCCACGCAGCGGCGTCTTGAATACGATCTGCGGCTGGCTCGCGCGGCCCTGCGGCCGCAGGCAGTCGCCGAAATCAATCAGATGCCAAGTTAAACCACCTCCTTAAGCTTGAAATACGAAATTCGCGGCTTTCTAACGTGGGTCAGGTGACTGACTCAACGCACTTATTCAGCGCAGGATCATGATTACTCAAGCTAAAGTTCAGATCCGTGTATCCGCAGCGCCCAGTAAAAACAGGAGCGGATGAGGATTACATACGTCACCGTACCGAATCCGAGATTTCCAAACACCAATGCTGAATCTGCTCCTGATCTCCGCCGCCACCGCGCTGACGGCTCTGGCAGCATTCCCAACCCAACTCGTGTACCAATCGCCGAGCGGCCTCTTCTTCGAGAATCTCGCCGTGCGCTCGTGCGGAAAACTCCTCCTCACGTCCGTTCTGTCTCCCACCCTACACACACTCGACCCGGCCGTGTCCAACGGGACCCTCGAGGAAGTCTATACCTTCCCCAATGGCACGAGTCTCACCGGCATTGTCGAGTACCAGCCGGACGTCTACGCGGTCATCGTGAGTAGCCTAGACCTCACGACGCGCCGCGCCGTCCTGGGCACCTCCGCGAAGCTCTGGCGCCTCGAGCTCACATCCAAGGCGCCCGCGGCAACGCCGATCGCCGTCGTGGACAGCAAGCTGCTGAACGGCCTCTCCGCTGTCCCGGGGCTGCCCGACCTCGTCCTCGCTGCGGACTCCGACATCGGCGCGGTCTACTCGATCAACATGCGCACCGGCGCAGCGCGCATCGCGCTCCAAGATGCGGCGATGGCGGCCGGTGCGCCGACGCCCGCACTTGGGATCAACGGGCTGCGCGCGCGGGACGGGGCGCTGTACTTCACCAACTCCGAGAAGCGGACCTTCGCGCGCGTGGCGCTGGCGGCGGGCAGGGGGGGCGTGCAGCAGGGCGGCGCAGTGCGTGTTCTGGGGACGACGATGCCGGCGACGTCGATGTACGACGACTTTGCGATGGATAGCGAAGGGCGCGCGTGGGTGGCGACGCCGCCGGGAGCGGTGACGTTGCTCTTCCCGCGCGCAAATGGGACGTGGGGGCAAGAGCTCGCGGCTGGAGATCCTGCCGGCGGCGACGACGTTTTCATGCAGCCGTCGTCGGGCGCTTTTGGGCGCGCCGAGCGCACGGAGAAGACGCTGTATGTGACCACAGGGGCCGGGCAGGTTCTGAGTGTCAATACCGGGGGCGGAGATGTTTGAAAGGTGCGGGGCTCTTCTTAGGACAGAACAACTGTACTGTAGATGAGAATAAACCCTCAAGCAGGTCGATCCTAATCGTGGAACCCGCAGAAAATCGAGGTTTAGGAGAATAGTTTATAGTAGTTAACTCGTTACACTTCGAAAAACATTATGTTTATGTTTTACAGCCCGTTGCGGAACTTAGGGCGCGGCCAAATTTTGTTCCATTTTAAGCTGTTTTTAATGGTTTTGACCAAATCTATCGCCCTGAGCTCAATTCTTTGTGTATCTACATACATTTTATATGGGCGGATTTGCACTGTGATTCCTCATGAGTTGTCTCACTCCGATTTCTTATATTATCATTTTTTAAAATGCAGCATATGATTTCATAGTTTTTACTCAGATCCACTCCTGTTTGGTGAAGCAAGCTATATAATGTTTTGAGAGGACTTCCCAACTATCTGAAGGGGACCTTGTCGGCGGAATTTGTTTATCGTACCTCATACACGTGGATGATGTGATTTAAAGTAGAATTTTGCAAATTTAGTACATCTTGCTTGGGGCCACTGCCCGCTGCTGCTCTATGACTCAGGACGCGGAATGTACACATCTGCACTCATTCAATAGTACCCCCTAGATCTTTTACGGTTCACATTTGCTCTATTGGCATCCATGCGGCGACGCGACATGCCCCCAATATGACAGTTTTACGGGTAACTCCACATACCTGTGACTGATGGCTCATATTGGGGCGCGTCGCGTTGCTGGATGGAGGCACACAGGGAGAATGTGAGTCGTAGAATATCTCAGGGATATAGACTAGTGGAGAGCAGCAGCGGGCAGTGGTACCAAGCAAGACATGGTACATTTACAAAATTCGAGTTTAAATTGCATTATGTGTGGATATGAGGTGTGATAGATACATTTCGCCGATGATGTCCTCCCAAAACATGGTATAACTTGCTTCAAGATGTCCTCCCCATACAGGAGGGGACCTGAACAAAAGCTACGAAATTATATACTGCATTTTATGAAATGATGATAAACAAAATCGGAGCGCCACATCTCCTGCGGAATCGCAGCGCGAATCCACACATATATTCCTTATGTATTTATACCGAGAAACAAGCTCAGGACAAGGGATTCGGTGAAAACCATCAAAAACAGCCGAAAACGGAAGAAACTTTAGCCGCGCCCTAAGTTCCGCAACCGGCTGTAACATTTTGTGCGCGCGCAACCTGACAAGAAAAATCTGGCAGCCTTCAGCTAACTGTTTGAACAGTTTCAAACAGTTTGTTTATTGTTTGCTCCCCCCGCCAAACTAAACGAAAATGAAAACAGTTATTACCGTTCGAAAATGTTTACACAAGGAAACGGTTGGAGCCTTGTGGTGTTGCCCGCTTGCAAAGTTCCAGCCCCGCCGATCGCAACCCCGTCGAAGCAAAACATTAGATAATTAAACAAAAAAATACCGTGCGAAGCACACCCAGTTCAACAACTGTCTGGACTTACTTCTTTTTTACTTAATGGCTACCCCTCAATTCATCAGCGAAACACTGCTTTTAGTACTTAAGAGGTCGCCGAGAACTCTGAATTTTGTGAGGTGAATGTACTTGTTTTAAAATCCCATACGCAAAAGGAATTGATTTTCCCATAGATTTCCGAGCACTGGTGCATCATTGTATCGCCCGTTCTTGGCCCTCAAACATGTTTAACGAGAGTTTTCAGGGGCTGGGACGCCGAATATCACCATTCGGAGGCTTCAATTCGCCGAATTGAGGCTCCGGCAGGTGTTTTCTAGTGTTTCGCTCGCTCGTTATTTGGCCAAATTTGGCCTCTTGGATAAATCACTCCCGTTCTCCACCCAAACCTCATCGAATCACACATTTCTTTGGACGAGCATGTAGCCCGGAAGCAGTTCCATAATCCATGGCAAAGGTCCCGTCCAATCACGGGATACACCACACTCATGAGCGCGCCCTTTCTTGAGCGTTTCGTTAGGGGGTTAGCCACTGTATCCAAAAATCATCACACTATTGTCGTCTCTTTTTCGCGCCTAGCCTCGTGTTGAAGCTCTACGTGCTCCCGTCGGTCTCAGTTCCCTGAACCAGCCGAGAGGTAAAAACACTGATCGGGCATCTTGGCGATCTTCAATATGTGAATCCCTTTGCAATGTTTTATCGGGATGCATATGCGATTGAATTCGGGCTCCGGCTCTATATTTTCCGTCATTAATAAATCATTTGCCAGGGTATGATACAAAACACGATTTTCGTCTGTCGCTGAGGGGTGTTCGCGCTACATACTTGCGAATGCCTGGTTAGAGCGTATGCAATCAAGTTCGTCGAATCATCCTGCTCTTATTTTTATTCGGAGCTGCTCCGTTGACTGTTTACTAGGACTGGGTGGCGATTCTGCCGCGTGTTAGGCATCCGCTGTCCCCAGCCTGCGCCCAGAGCGCTTGAAAAAAAGCCTAATGCCCATCAATTCGCTGTTAAATTTTCCCTTGCTCGCAACCATCGCGCACCCGCACACTATCCTCCATAGGTGGGTAGGTACAACACCGTCGAGCGAGCGAGGGAGGAGGATGTAAATATGTATTACCACGGGAGTCAGGTCTGAAGCGCAGCCTTTCCTTCTCGCTCGCTCGCATCTCGAGCCTTTTCGCAGCTCCTTGCGCGTTAGCGTAGAAATCAAGACCAATTGATTATTATGCATCCGGCTTTCAGCTTCATCCGCCACTGCTCGGTCAACCGCTTACCATAGGAATATTGTCGATCACGTCGCGATAGCCTGCGATTCCTCTCCATATGCATCTTGTGCATCCGTCGCCACTAGCGGGCAACTTGAAGTTCTGTCAACGGAGAGTACAGAAGCGAGCCTATCCAAGGTTGCAATGAACACCACTCACCGGCTTTACTTATTGAACAAAATTATGTGGCGTGCAACGGTGTCGTTCATTCGATTACGGTTCGATCTCTGTCCCCGCGCTCACCGGGTCCGGGTCGGACGTTCATGTGGCCACTGAAAACTGCCACATATGAGGCATGATGCGACCTATCGATATCCGGCGCTGTCAGGAATTGAGCGTGCATATAAAATGAACATTGTTTACTGGGCAGAAGTGGATTTTTGTCAAGCTCGATTAGTCAGAAGCACACGAAAGTCAGGATGATGTAGGTAGGTAGCATTACACGGCACGGTCCGAATCACGAACACCGGTTTCCAGGGATTATCCCGGTGTACAAAGCAAGTAGAAATATACCATTGCCCCTGGATCACTGTCAGCCTTCTAAGCCCCATGATGCAGATCCCACAGGTTTCCCCGTGCCCAACGGTAGAACCCAGACAACCGAGAGTGGCAAAAACAGTGGCCACGGATTAATCAGCTCCATCTCAGACACAAATACTTTACGGACGTCGCAACGGAACAGCGTAAAACTCTTGAAGGACTTCATGCACATATTTTCCAGCCAGGACAATAGTTGATCGTTCGTAGATAATGGCTTTGAGGAACTCTACACTGGTAAGTTGAGCCATTTTATCCTGCAGCTTTGGTACAGCACAGAAGATCTTTTCCAGGAATTTAGCACGCAGATCAAGCACCACCGGGGATGCTCGGCACTCGATTAGTGCATGTTCTGGGCTCTCAACTTCTGTTGTACAGAATCGGCAGAAGCGCTCGTGTCGGGGAACTGGTTGGTGGGCATGATCAACATGCCGTAACCTTTCTAAGGCCAGCAAGTGGGTCGACAGCATAATGGAAGTCAGAGCTTCACGATGGGCCGTTGTTTTGACCATGGAGAGGTAGTGCCTTAGGTAAAGGGTGTTTGTGAACGGCAGGTTTGTCCTTTTGAGGTTCTCTTCTTCCCTGCAACATGTAGAGCTTGTCTGATTTGTCAACTTCTTGCTGCAGCCAGTTCTCGGCGCTTTTTTCCACCAGCTTTCGATAGATTTCAACACTATCTTTTGTGGCACGGGAAAAGTCAAGTGGCGCAACTGAGAATGGCAATTTCTTGGCAGCAGTGAGTACGTCTCCAACCCAGGATTTCTTTCCCCTAGCGGCGAGCTTAATATAACTATTGAGACAGATACGGGCTAGCTGAGATTCAGTGAGAGTGAGAGGATACTTGAGATAGCGGAGAAGCAGCAAGAAACGACGAACACGAAGCGGCATAGTCCCGGTTTCAGTGAAGAGGGTCACGGGCATGGAATGGGAGTGAACATTGAGTACTTGCCACAAGAAGTCAACCTGAATTATGCATAGTTCTTTGACGTGTACATCCTTGCTATCTGGAGAGACCTCACATCCGTGAATGAGGTGACAGTCGACTCGAGCCATGTATAGGTCTTTGAACTGTTTGGGTGTCAGGCGGCCAACAGAATCTTCAATTCCTATGATCCGATGAGCGCAATACCTCGCAGTACTCGCTTTTGCATGGTAGTGATCTTCGAACATATTCCTCGTGCTTGTGTTGAAGTTCATGCCAACATATTTTTCCTGAACTTTGATGACAAGAAAATTCGCTCCTATATGGAATTGCAGGGTGGCGGTCGGTGCGGGACCAAAAATCATGATGATAGTCTTGATCTTGTTGACTATAATGAAGTTTTTGGAGCACCACCCCTCCAGAGCGTTCAATCGACGTTGTAGTCCCGCGGCCGATAGAGTAGAATATCATCTGCTTGGGTCAGAATTGCAATACGAACATTGTGGAGAATAGGATCATCAGGATCGTCGAGCATAATAAGGTCCGCCATAAAGAGATTCCACAGAACTGGGGATGCAGGGTCACCAGTGAGTAGTCCAATGAAAGCTTTGAATTCGGCGGAGTTTTGGTCACCGTGCTTGACATAATATTCCATGCGTTCGTACAGCATGCGGAGCCAGTCAAAAATCGCTCCTCCCATTCCCATGCGAATGAGTTTTAACCAAAGTGTTGGATGGTCAGTGGAAGGGAAGGCATTCGTTGCATCCACTGCCGCAACATAGACGGTGAATCCATTTGCCCGTGCCCATTCCATTACACATCTCAAGATGAAAGGGTTGTTGTTCGTTCTGTACCCTTCGCGGAGGCCGTTCTGATAATCGGGAATGAGCCCGCGTGCGGTTGCCCACTTGGTATGTAATCTGTTTGTGGATCAGCAGTGTTAGGAGCTTGAGCACGCAGCTTTCCAGAGCAATAATTCTGTAGCTATCAGGGTCAGAGTTCAATTTACCTGTCTTGAGGAGGCCGATTACTGCTGTTCTGAACCAAATGGAAGGACCGTCACGGCGGTGAATACATTCGTTGCAAAGGTAGGCAAGTGCGTCATTGGGGATCTCAAGAATTTCACCATAAAGGATGGCGTCTTCCCCAGTCGCACTATCGAGGCCGTGCTTGCGAATGTGATCTTTCACCTCTTCGATATCTTCCTCTGTCCATTCCTTAGAGAAGAAGCCTTCGTCCGAGGAATCTGTGGTATTTTCTGGGATCAGTGCAGCGAGGAACCGATTGAACTTGTGTTCCGTTACGTCGAACGACTCCGGAAGAAGTTCAGGTGGATTGAGTCGTTTCTCAAACACGTCACGGAGCGCCTCTGTGGTTACAGATACAGGAATGGGGCGGGATCCGACAGCCTTTTGATTTCCTTCCAGAATATTGCAGCGGAGGGGGCCTCTAACAATTTTTTACGGTTTTGTTCTCGAATGGCATGCAAGCGGTCTCGTCCACGATGAGAAGCTGGATACCCCGACCTTCGTTGGACAGGTACCGCATCCAGTGTTTCTGCGTGGCTCAAGTCCGAGGTAATATTTTCCGCATCAAGGGGTTGAGGATTGGGCGGGAGTGGAGGAATGGGACCGGGGACATGCTTATTTGCAGCATCTGGATTACACCTCGGCAGTTCGGAGCCACTTATTGCCAGCTCCCTCGTAGAACTCCGATAGTAGGTTGTCCTTAGAAATGTGATTGAAGTGGATCGGGGCCGTTCAGCATCGGATCCACCCAATTAACAATTTAAGGATATCACCGTTCACGCACGTCCAACCGCATGCATCGTTCTTGTAGGCGTATTCTGTGACTAGCGTGAACCCGTGCTACGCACGGCCGTCGGTGATCCGCAATCAAGAATTCGGAAGTCCGGTCGGTACTATCTCTGACTAGGAACCTGGGCACACTAGGAACCTGGGCACTTGCCAAATATATGCATGAATAGTACCAAATGTTAACAACTTTGACTTGGGGGAGGGACTACGACCCCTGACGCCCATCTATGCCAAATCTTGAGGCGGAATGTTGCGTTGATCGAAAGCTGTGCCTCGTTTGATCGCGGGCCGGAGGGTGAGAACATCATTTTCTTAATGCCGAGAGGCCATTTCACTTGTTTCTCCACCATTCCTCGGTCGATCCACAAGTTTTGGGGCTCGTTCTAACCACAAAAATCTCGCGCTCATCACCTACATCAAGGGCTTCCGGAAATTCGCTTTCCCCCTTATAAAACCTCCAGGATAAACATGGTGTGCCCTCAAATACCTCACCGCCGCGACCTCCATATCAAACAACCTTTTGACCATATCAATCTAGAGCTCCACATAGTCTATTATGATGTATAAGGCTTCAGTTTCGAAGTTCGACTACTATTCTATCTGTTTTATGTCTCTCTTAGCATCGACCATGTACCAAATCAGCCGATTTTCTCTAGTACCAATGTCTAAATGCCGGGTTCTCGACAGTTCGACTCAGGAGTGGATCCCTGGGCCAAGTATGTCCATCTACTTATTATGAAGCTGTTTGCAGCTTATTTTGGGCGACTATGTCCTCTCACTGTTGCGCGGCAGTCGTTTGATCAGCGGTATGGATCCCGTCGCACGCGCTTGGCATCGTAAGCACTCAGTTCTACCATTTTCTAGGTACAACATACCCTTTTGGCATCTGCGATACTGTAGTTTTATCCCCTGAACATCATAAAGCAGCATAATGGCATTAAATGAGCTGGCAACAATGAATTTGCATGGGTGCCCAGGTTCCCCATAATTGCCCTTTCGGGAGTTTTGCCCGAACTAAATTCACCACACCTTCAAAATGTCCCCAAATACGCCCCAAATAGGCTCAACTTGTTCCCAGGATGCGCGCCTACCATCTAAAACTTTCAGATGTTCAAAAAGTCTCTCGAGGGAGTTGTTAACAGGTCAAAACCCTTAAGGTGCCCAGGTTCCCAGCGCGTGATAGTAGGAGGATGTATGCGTGCTTTCAAGCCCTACGCCCCAGAGAACACTCGTGATACTGTAGGTATGTGCAGCACACAATGTGCTGGAAAACCGAAGTCTCCCCGAACTCAGTGTAGTACCCAAAAAAAATGCAAGGCTCCCCAAACTCGTAGTCCCTGAATTGAATAATCGAAGTCTCCCTGCACTCGTGGCGGGTAAGTACCCGAAAGATAAAAGCCTTCCTGCACTTGTAGTAGTATAGATACCCAAAAGCTTGGGGTCTCCCTGCACTCATGGTATTAGCTTAAAGCCTAGAATCATGTTATTCATTTAGTGGGCCCAAGTTTTAGTGGGGAAAAAACTACTTGGGGGTGATGTCCGTGGCACGGCCCGGCAAACTCGCACTTATGTACCTTTTTTCCCCCCTGGACCCTTTTCACCGGGTATGGTGGGGTTGGGATAAATGGGGGGTAGCCTGAAGCTTGATGGTTTGTGTCTCAAATGTGTTTAGGCCGTGCTATCTCAATATCTGTCATTTGTTGCTGCACGGCATGAGGCAGGCAATACAGAGACGGCGGATTTCATTGAGCATTAAATCTGACAGCCCCGCCGATACACGGTTGCTCGTCCGGACACACCGAGTAAACCAAATAAATAGGCTCATGAAAATGATCACAGAAATACTTGTAGTGGTGAATACTGTGCTGGGAATGGGCCGAATGGCTGTAAAAATCAACAATTTCATTCAGCACGTTGGAATTGTCCGCCCCTGCAATTTACAGCGAGATCTATGTACGAAGTTATACAACCGAGACAAGAGCAGGTGAGATGTGGTGACCCTGCGGGAATTGGTAGAAATGCCAAATTTTACTTCACCGCTGCATATCAATACTGGCCGCCGGCACGGCCAATGCCGATCGGCCGAGCGTCGATGACACGTGGCCATCGGCATCTCACGGCAGGTGAGTTTCAATCTCCACTTGAATGACTTGGCACCAACAAGATAACTGTTATAAAGAAGATCTCAGGCTATGGGCTATCCATAGCGCCCAGATAAAAATTCATGGTGGCGAAGCTGCTCCGGTGTATCAATATTGGTTTGTTCTCGTGCCTGTGCGATGGCAAAGCAATGATGAGTAAGGATGAGTAGTCATTGAAACGGAGATTTGACTGATGCATTATAAAGGCCCGCTGCATGGGAGTGAGATGTGGGTTCGGCATACTCCACACAACATAAATCACAACCCATCAGTCCCTAGTAATGTGTGGTGCTACCTAAATGATTTTGGAACGTGTTGGCCGAAGGGCACTGTGTTGAAACTGGACATTTAAAATCGGTACTGGCTTCAATCGGCATGTTCTAGGACTAGGCTCAGATGCTCCCCAATTGCCTGCGCACTATAGTGCAGTATAAGTCTTAATGGGTAAACACACTGCAGGGAGAAAGGTGATATTCAGGAGGCTCGATGTCTTGTTACTTCGAGAAACACGGTCAAACTTGCAGAAAACAATCGGCATGAGAACGAGAGAATAAGAGCAAGATCCAGGACAGACGAGTCTAAGCATGCCGGATCGTGCATATTGCTTTTCCAACTTCGAGCTTTGTCGTATATGTCCGCTTCTAAGTTCTGATGCGGGTATTGCCCGGAGCTTGGCCGCGGCAGCTTCCTCGCTTGGATCATCGACTGACGGCAATTTCTCCGCATTAGCCTAAGTTTAACTAGGTCAAATTTTGCGATTAGGTATAGGGCTCATCGGATAGGAACTGTGCTCCGCCCGCTCCTTGTTGGTCTCGGTGCCATCGGAGATACGCACCAGGTCTGTTTGCAATGATGATGAGCTCAATGTACCATAAATATTGCATCGTTAACGAGACCGTTCGGCCTGGTATCGAATACTGCGGGGACTTGCTGAGGGGA
The DNA here is from genome assembly GCA_029378255.1 of Mycena rosella. NCBI lineage: Eukaryota > Fungi > Basidiomycota > Agaricomycetes > Agaricales > Mycenaceae > Mycena > Mycena rosella. Next base: position 119,675 of record JARKIE010000261.1, read on the forward strand.
GAAAGACACATTTTATCAGAAATAACAAATGATTTCAAGCTGGTTGATTTACGTTGTCGCGCTCTGAGGGATGGACTTCCACGGTAGGCCTGGGATGGGTTCCCTTCCGAGTCGAGAACCGCTATTACAATGATACGTTAACAGAAGAGGAGTAAAGGGAACCATAGGCCTGCATGTTGGGAATTGCCTCCTTCACAGATATGTTGGTGAAATGACTGCGCCAGAAATTTAGCATGATGTTCAAGAGAAGGAGGCTAGTTTAGGCGAAGTCAGCCCGTCTTGATTTCATCTCTTTATTACCGTCGCTATCAGCATAACAGGACGGCTAAAGCGCGGATCGAAGGACGCGTTATAGTCGGTTCAGGTATTAATTAGATCGATTACTCGTGATCTCAGTCATAGTTCAAACGCCAGACGTTATACGTGAACAACGCGGGATTCGAGGCTGGTCTAGAAAGCTTCGTTTGCTGGTTGGAAGACAGAACTAGGGGAAAGATGCAGCAGTCAGAACCAGGGAGCACGTTTCTAGATTGCGCTCATAGGAAGCGCGGTGCGCCGGACAATCACTGGTGTACCCAGCGGGATAGGCGCGGATAACTATCCGTAGTGTACATCCCTCGTAAGCACTCAGAAAAAATGTCGGTATCCAGCACCAGGGTCCAGGGTCCAGCCGTCCATTTTAAGGTCCTTGAGGCATCCGAGTCCCGAGGCGCATTCTAGAGCCAATGAAGCTAGGCACGTAAGCTGCGCTCTGAAGGTGAAAAGAATTGCTCCGAGCGATTGAATATTCTCTGAGGCTCGCTGAGTATCGTCGCTGGTCGAGAGCCCCGATGTCCGATGCGCCAGAGATCTCAAATGCGGCTTGATCTGATGCCATCCCCCGCTACCAAGTCGCCATCACAACGGTCGTCGTCACCCGACGCCGGTTGTGCAACCATGGTCCATAATTTGACCATAATGACTGATCCCGCCCAGAAGGTCTTCAGCGTTCAAGAGCTTTGTGACCAATTCACCGACAATATAGCGCAGTCTTTCTCTGAGACTGCTCTCGTCTGCCAGACACTATGTGTTTCGGCCCAATCTTGATCATTTCGCCACGTCGAAATCGACCCATGGAAAGGTGGGATTCTCCGGTCTGGGCCCGGACGTGTCTTTGAGTTCCTTATTCGAGACTCGCACCCGAAATGTAGATGCACTCGCCTTCCATGACGTCGGCCCTGCCTCCGTCCTTCGCGCCACATCTTCCTGCTCCCCAAGTGTACACGGATCCAGAGGCTACAGCTCCATGGCCCTGTCAACCTCGCGCAGTGTCAATGGTTCATTTCTCCCTCCTGCTCCCTCCTGTCCATTCGTTTCACGCAGCTGGTCGATGTGGAGATCGCCTTCACGCACAGCACTCCCGCATTGTTGCTTAAACTCTTGTCTTCCGCCCGCATGAGCATATCCCGACTCCGGATGACCGGTACGCTCTGTGCCCGACTCGATCTGCTGCCCGCTGACGTGCTCAACCTAGATCTCGCCTCAGAGGTCAATCGCTCAGAATTCCCACCCTTAACATGCGTAGAGATATAATACCCCACTCAACGTGATCGCTACTCTGAAGGCGTGGAAACGATCGCTCTGCATGTGTCAATCCTTGCATTCGAGCACGGCCACGCATTTGGGGCAGCTGTGTTTGCCGCATTCGACACCCTTGTCGCCGACGCGCGCCCATGCCAGTTCCCCGGCGCGTGGAGGTGCGGATGGGTCCACTCAATTACATTTCGAGTTGAAACTCGGTTTAACTTACTTCCACAAGCGGTTTACTCGTGGTGACTGACGACAGATGTGTGTGTACTAGATATCACTGGCATGCTCCGTTCCGCTCAATAGTTTCTCTTCTAACAGATCACGGCCCTATTCTCTGAACGAACCTTATCCGTACTTCGATTATGGCGCGTCTCGCAGAGTCCCAACATGGTGCTGATATGCAAGGGATTTGATACGGGAGTGCTTACGTTGACCCGGTGCGCCTATGCGGCCCTTTTGGACAGATACCTTCACCGGCCGGCAAGCTATGGGAACCCGACTATCAAATCATCGATGGGAATTCCATGTGTGTCGCCTTCCGCATAGACTTGAACTGCGTCTAACTTGGAGTAACAGAAACGACCAGTCGGCCTCTTCAATGCATATTCGAAGACTGGCGCTGGAGGTGGGTCGATTCTTTTCCGTTGTGTTCATGCTTATTTCAGGATCTGCGCAGGTTCGTGGACGAATGGAGTGCAGACAACGAACTATGATGATTTATTTCAATGTGGGACAGATGTCACACATTGCTGCACACCACTCTTTCGCTATTGCTCCTCGCCGCAAGCAATTGATCCCAGGTACGTGTTTCAACGGTCCTGTCCCGATGTAGTCTAAGCATGGGACGGCCTCACCATTCCCTCCATTCGGTGCTCCGAAAATTATCTCGTAGAACCCGTACCTTACCTCGTATACTATTTATTGTCCAGTCCTAATGCCTCCGTCTTACGCCGCTGAAGACTTGTCCGCAGTGGAGGAAATAAAATGACAATCGGCAGGTTCGAACCCATCCTACAAGAAGACGGTAGATTATGCAATCAAGACACAGCCACTATTAAGGCACAGGGAATGAAATGATTTAAAGGACAGCCACTAAATGGGCTTCAGCACAGCCGCTAATTTGATTAGCACAGCCCCTAAATCTGTTACACGAATAGATTGGGACACTTTTCACCTAGGTCTCAAAAATCTCATGTCGATTGATTATAAACGATTACATAAGTACTCGTAACACTAAAAGATAAGATCTTTCTTTCTTTATTTACCCTGCAAAGACTCTATATTTTAGTCGGACAAAACAGGAACACGTGACTTTTCTCTTTGTCCCCAACTTTTTCTCCCACTAAAATTCTGGATTTTTATGGGAGAAACAAAGAGACAAAGATCCTATATTTGAGTAGAATTTTTTCCCCACTAAAACTTGGGTCCACGAAACAAACAACATGATTCTAGCCGGTTTTTTGCTGACTAAATTTCAGTGATTGCCGCAGTGAGGACCGCTGTGATCCAGTGTTCGCCCTAAGGCCTAAGGGCTTAAGAGCCTTAAGGCCTTAATAGGGCCTTAAGCTAAGCCTTAGGGCTTGGGCTAGAATTTTCCCCCATCCCTTAAGGCCTTAAGACCTCGGCCCGACTTACCGTGGAGCAGCAACATCACTGAGGGATCGCGTGCGTGATTGATGCTGACTGCACCTTCCAGCTCCAAGTGGAAGAAGAGGATGCTGGCCACTCTTTTCGGGGGTTCTGAAACTGCCCACGCTCCAGGTCTCACACAGGAGGAAATTGAGGCGGAGGCAATTCTCATGGTAGTGTTGGTGGATGCTGAACGTCAAGCTGATGAAAATGAGGAGGCACAGCCCGACGACGGAGCAGTGGAGATTCCCTCAGCTGAGGAATATTTTGAGTAGCGTACAATGCATATCCGCGACGCTTAACAAGTTAAATGTGCTGTATCTTGTGACAGAACGATCTCCATATAGTGAAATCACGATATAATGGAAGCGGTAAGGCTAGCGGAGAAAATTGGCCCTTAAGGCCTTAAATGAGGCCTTAAGGTTAAGGCCTTAAGCCTTATGAGGCCTTAGGGATTTTGAAAACCTCATTTAAGGCCTTATGGGCGAACACTGCTGTGATCAGAACGAAAATAATTGCCGGTCCAAGCTCTTTCAGGTGTCATTGCAGGCAGAAAACCTTTCATTAGTGTAGTATACAGAACACGGGGCTTACTCCAGCCAGCTAACGAAGATGTACAGAAATACTGTACCGACATGTAGGGAGGCAACGGCCCCGACCATCGTGACATTGTCGTTGCTTATTTTTTGAGCAACGACAATGAACGTGACCATGACTGTTGCCTCTACGGGCAACGCGAATTTTTTTTGGGACAATGGGCCGCGAGCATGCCTCAAAATACTTACCGAATTTAGCTTGAATGCTGACTGAGTGGCATCTAACTTTAGTAAAATAATACAATTTTTTCGTTGATCATTGACAATTATGAGCCTGGCAGCAATGAAACAAGCTAATTTTTTTTTGAGAATTTCACTTTTTTTTTCCCCCGATGTCACGCTATTTTTCAGGCAACAGACCCCTCCGTGACCGTGACCCCGCGGAAAATTAGCAACGCAACGGACCTCATCGTGACCGTGACCGTTGCCTCCCTACATGTCGGTACAGTAGTGCGAAGCGCGTATATGTAAGCATGTCCGTGTTGTCAATTTGCGATGGGTTAGAGATGTCGCGGTGGTGTCAAATTGTTTGTATGGTCGTGGGTGTCAGAATAAGCAGAAAGATGTGACAGAGAGCACGTCGACAGTCGAGGAAGACACGTTCGAGGGTCGAGGAGAGCGAGGTCGTTGTTTGTCCGCACGTGGTCAAAGCCCACGGATAAATCTGATTGGACAGTAGAAGTCCTAAGGTAATCCTTGTCCTTTGTATAAGTAGATAGATCGAATCGCATATTCTGATCTCGTTGAAATGATAAGGCTTTTGGTCTTCGGCGCGTGTTAAACAGCAAGAAGTAGGGCCACCAAGTCAGCGTGTGCATTGTTTTGATCCCCCCAAACGCGAACGGCGTTATTCAAGCGAGAAGTATAACTGAAGAGCACTGCTGCCCCTGCTTGTGCTGTATACTTTCCAGATTTTTTACAAAAGCCACAGATTGTCGCTGTTACTGGTGGTGTGATTGCAAAGACGGGACCAAACAACTTGAGGGCCTTCTTGGCGGTATCTCTCCCAGCAGCCATGGTTTCGAGGAGGATCTTGTCGAGTTCGCTCTTGCTTGGGAGTTCAACTTCTTCGCGTTTTCGTTTTCTGGGACGCGCGAATGCACTTGTTGAGAGCAAGGCTGGGTCAACTTCGAGTTGAAGTACAAGAGCAGCATGATCATAGCCGTTAATTCGAGGTTCAACGTTGAACGGACGGATTTTTGGGAAGAGGGAACGAGAACAGATGGCGTAGTCAATAACCTCTTGTGAGAGCCTTGGAACGAAGTATATTCTCCACTGGCTGGTCCGAAGCATTCCGCACTGCTGATAAAGACCAAGTCATAGTCGTTGCAGAGTTTGAATAAAAATCGACCGCGGGTGGACACAGGTTTTTCGTCTTTTGAAGTACGAGCCGGTTTGTTGGCCGATGGGGTGCTAGAGGAGGCTCGCGCATTCAAGTCACCTTTGAGGAGGACTTGAAAATTGCCTGTGCATGCTAGAGCCAGAGAGGAAGCCAATGCAAGGCACGGATCGCGTTCAAGATCGCCGGCCCAGTTGGATGATTCTGGCAAAAGATAGGTGTTGTAGAGAATTATATCGCCCATTTGAAGGGCCATGAAGTCAGGGCCGGATAGATCCTCGCGGGTTTTTGGGGGGACATGCGCAGAGTTTGATATTGCTGCAACGCCACCCCAGGATTTGCCAAAGTCAGATTTGGGTCGGCGGGTCTGAGAAGCGATCGAATAGCCGTCCGGGAGTCGGACAGTATCGCGCTGTTGACACTGGGGGCAAAGGCCAGGGCACCTGAAAGACAGGTGCCTTGGCAAGAGGTCCCGACGCATGTGAGCAGTGAATCCTTTGAGGACGCCAAACATGTCTTGAAATAATGATAATGAACTCTTTGCACGACAAAGGGTTCACAAAAAGAAGACAAGGGCTCATTATCACCCTTTCAAGATGTATTTAGTGTCCTGCAAGGAGCTGCAGAACACATGCAGAGTACCTCTTGTCAAGGCACCTGTCTTTCAGGTGCCCTGGCTTTGCCCCGGTGTGAAGACGAAGATGAGTTTCTTGGAAAAAGTTGAAATCATACTTTTGGAGTTCAGTTTGCGTTTCGGGGCAGCTCATTAGTAAATAAAGAACCCCTTATATTCCAGGTCCTAATTAGGGAGGTGGGGGTTGGTATAAGAGGTGAGTTGGAATTGGAAAGAGAGTTGGAAGAATTAAAAGGAGTGGAGGTAGGCGGAGAGATATTAGGTAAGTAGGTATGAGACGACGACGTCGTCGTAGGTGTAGAAAGGCTGGTAGTATGTTGTGCATTAGAAGAGGGTATTAGGAGGGAGGAGTTATGGATAAGGAGGAAAGGGAGGTAAAAGTGAAATTGAAATTTTGCGATGAAAAAACACGAGCTGCCCCTACACATTTGGGGACGCGGAAACGGCGTTGTAAGGGGCGACGCGGGTGGCATTGAACGCGCCGATAAACCACGTCGCGATCTCAGCCGACTCGAAGCACACGATGATGGTGTTGGAGTCGGGGCCACGACGCGCGCGGAACCCCCGCATAATGGATTTCGCGGCCGGCAGAACCGTCTTGATCACCACCGATGCCTCCCCGGTGATGTTCCGACCCCATGCGACAGGCCCGAGGCGCGCCTCTTTGGTGGAATCGAAGGCAGGGAGGGGAGGGGGAGGTTTAGCCCCGGTGACTGGAACAGGGCGAGGACGGGAGCAGGGGCAATGGCGAGGGCTGCAGCGGTGAATGCAGCGGCAGCGGGGGCGGGAGCACCGAGGATGGGAGCGGGGGCGGCAGTGACAGCAGGGGCAGGGGCACCAAGGATGGGAGCTGGTGCCCAATCACCGGCGCTGCACCAAGTAATACGGAGAAAATCTGAATGCATCTCAAACACGAACCCAACACGCTCCACAGCGAATGCGTAAAATAATTAGGCGGAATCGCAGTTGATGCATATTATCTGCGACTGCCTACCGGGCCACACTAGGTAGTGGGCCATTTGCATAATACAAGGTGTTGTGATATAGAGTCCTGGGATTTGGTGCTTATGGGATAAAATATGACCTATGAGGATAATGTATGTCAAATTTGGCGGCAGACTGACGCCGCGATCAACAGCTGTCAAAGGTTTTTCATCAAGATGCCGGCGCGTGGGCATCATTTCTTATTTCCGAATGGCCTTTCCGCTTGTCTTTTGCTTATTTCTCCGCCAATTCTTCACGGTTCCACAAGTTTCATGGCTCATTTTTATCGCTCCATGCTAGAGAGTGGCGTAGCATAGGACCCCACCGAAAATCGACTCTCATTCGCGTCTTGGACCCTTCAAGATCATCTCGAGTTGATGCCGCGTCGCACAAGCGGGCCACCTCTATAGCGACACACCCATCTTTGTTACGGTCCTGGAATTTGGTATGTCCTTTCGAGACATGTAACCTACCATCTTCCCAGATGTATTTGGCTTGTTACTGTTCGACTCCCCGTTCACGGCCTACCACTATCTCAAAACGTTGGATTTTGCTATCGCATAAAGATGAACTTTTGTGAAGGGTTATTGGCTAGTGGGGGATATCTCTCATGGATAGGTATGTCCGGATATATCCAATGAAATTAGCTATGCTTTAATTTGGGATGTTGATACCCTCTGTCCTTTGTAGGCCGCGCCATTTAGCCTACACCATAATTTCACGTATCTTCCTTGCTCGAAAGGGAAATAATTGTTGTCCTCCTATGCCTCAGATTGACCTTATCAGTGTATAGAATGGTGTAATCATATCTATTTAATGATTTGGGATACATTGGGATACCCAGTATGAGTCCGAACGAGTGATTTAGAGGGGTGGCCCACTACCCCATTTTGGGATACTGCCGGAAAAGAAATTCGGTAGGCCATGAAACCATGGTCTAAATTTGCGAAAAATATCTCTACTCAGTCATAGGATTTATACCTTCGTTTCAGAGCATATATACCTCTACCCATCTCACTTTATGCGCCGGCTCAAGGTCAAAAATGCTAAGGTGGCCCGGCTCCCAGTCTCAGATAATATTGTGGGGAGTTGGGTGGAGGATATGTGTCGGTTGGTTGCAGAATGTACAACGGAAGGATATAACTATGGCTCAGTAGATTAAACGAAGAACACGAAGCAAGTTGACGAGCGAGTGGGGGAGGTGGAGGCAGAATTACATGCAAGTTCGCCCGATCGGGTAAGGTGCACGGAAGACCTGCGGAAATTCGTCAACAGATCCAGACTGGTTGCAGATATCCTGCAGCAAAGAATCTGCCCCCCGAGGGAATAAATGATGTTGACATTACATTTACGGAGATGCCGCGCGCAAAGTTGGGGGTGCACAGTCGCGTAGAGAGAGGTTGAGGAGGACAATTTCTGACGGCCAGTTTTGAACTGAATATGATGGTGGGAGCGTCTGCGCTCACGACACGCCGTGCACCGCCCTCTTCACTGCGTTCAGCGGGTCCCTAAACACGGCATCGTCCAGCCGAAAGCACAGCCGTGGATCCCGGTCTATTTCGGTCTACCGGGCTAGATCGGTGTGATCTCGGTCTCCTCGGCACCGCCTAGAACAGCCTTCGAATAGCCGAACGAGGGTCAGCGTAAGTACCCTCGACCGACGCATCTACCTCTGCCTCGGCGACTTATGCCATGTTCATGTCGAGGTGCCGCCCTCTCGCACTCTTTTGAGTACTTCGAGCTCTCGTAGGGAAGTGTGCCCACTGGGTTTGCCTTACATGTAATCTGATGTCCTCGTGTCCGCTTATTATGCTTCTGCTAAACTTTGATTTTGCGGCGACGTGCACTCCAATGGCAATGGTTGCACCAGCCTTGTGCTGCTCTCTCTTCCTGAACCCCCCACATGGATGTATCATTGAGTTGTATGAATTGTTGCTAGTATACCGTCAACAATCTGAAGTAAAAAGGGCACCAGTGCAAGCGGCGCGCGTGGCCGAAATAGACAGCGTGGGTTGATATGGGTCTAGCTCGATCAGCCCGCCTAGACCCGTGTGGCCATGTGGCGCGGAGTTGATCTAAACATACATGGCCGTTTAGGCGCGCCGGCTCCCGCGTAGCCGCCTAAACGCAAACCGTGTTTACAGACCCGCTGAACGCAGTGCTTGCCCCTTTCCCTCCCTCGCTTTTGAACTACCCTTCCCCTTGCCCTTCCCGGTGGCGTAGTCAGGCTCGGGGCTCGGGCGGTACGCAGTGCGCGATGGGCGCACGGTGAAGAACAATCTGAGGGGCGGGAAGCCGTCGTCAGTGTCGGTGTCAGTGTCAGTGTCGCTCTCAGAATTTAGATCGGCGTCCAAATCCATCTTAGTATCCGCATCCTCGCGCGACGAGGACCCCGCCAGGTTGTCGTGCAACGAGGACCCCTCCACGGCGTCATCGGGCCCCTCCACCGCCTCCTTCTGCTTCTCACCACCCATCAATGATGACATATGCCCATATTGGGACGCATCCACACGATCTCGGCAATCTAGCTCGGCTCGGCTGCTTGGCGTCGCCGACCGCCTGCCTTTTTTGAAGTTTTACTCCGGCACACTCCACGTAAATGATACTATGGGAGTTTTCAATACTTCTGATGTTCAATAATTTGATCTGTACATACCCAGATTACAATCGTACGGTGGCAGCAAGCGCCTCCCGATGCCAAGTCATGCATATGGTCAATGTCTGCGTCCAGTAGTCTAGATTTACTTCTCAGGTGATAACCGTAGGTCGACCTTCCGCCGCGGCTGTTGCTCTGTGGCAAATACATGGATTTAAATGTTATAAAGTAGCTACAACCATAGAGAGCATGCTCAGGCATCTCTCTGTATTTTTCTTCTGATTTATCCCTGCGTGCTGTCCTCGGAAATCGAAATTCTATTCGTGTGAGTTTCGTGCACGGCCACACCATCGGAAACTAAATCATGTACCACACCCCAAATTTTTGGTTTAAGACGAAAACTTGGACACAATATACCTTAGAAAGTTATCTATATCCACTCTGGGGACATACAACTTACCAGGATCTCACTGAGGTCCAGGGCGGGTTTCCTGATCGGGCATTTCCTAATCCGGAACGCCGACCTACGGTATGGGATGCGCCAATGAAATCAGACCATACATCAGGTTTTTTTTCCCCACCAAATCTATATTTTAAAAAAACTTTGATTTATGGTCTGACTAGGGAGACTATGTGTCCGGAGCATCTGCAGGGTTAAGCCAATCCGCTGTCAAAATTTCTGTTGTATTTCTGTTTTCGGCAGTTGAGTAACACCACGCTGGACTTCCAGCTCGATCGTTGTGGTAGTGTGTGTGCGCGTGCTTGCCAGGAGCTTCCGGGGATTAATCAGTAGCACGTGCATGTATCAAGGCATTCCATCCTTCTTCATCCCTTGCACGGCGACGTTGCGGGATCTGCTGTCGACTGGCGCTAGAGGACCTGGGCCCACTACCTCATCGTTCGGGAGGGCTACGTTCCATCTGTTCTCCCGCCGAGGAGGAGTAAACCGTGGACGGACGTTCCTCTTGTTCTCGCTGAGGGAACACCTCTCTTAGTCTGCGAGGGGCCGACAAGTAATCGGGGAGATATCCCGTATCCTTGTCGTAGCCTCCGATCAAAAGATCCTGCATATGCGGTACGTTATCAAACACGTAGGTCATCCTCGTCAAGTCCGATATATTTGTGGGGATGTGCTCATAAATGTCCGCATCAGTGGAGATGGGAGACGTAAGACGTGCTGAAGGAGATGTGGCTCGATAGGCTCCTACTTGTCTAGATATTCTTGGGACAAGACCAGTCTCCTGTTCAATCCGACCCACACGATATGAAGTTCGTCCAGAGTCGAAGCAGCTCTCAAAATTGGCATGAACATGCCGTGAGGGTCCACTTGGAAGGCGAAGGAAGTTTTGCCGGGAACTAGAGCTGAACCTTTGGTCCCGAACGGTCTTCTGCACTCTCAAGTATAGCCCCGGGTCAAGCCCGTATTGAGGGAATGGATCCTTGGTGGAAATGCCTCGGTCTATGATGTCCCGGTTTTCTAGTGCTTTCCTGCTAGCTAACCAAGTCACGCGACTGGCAATAGAAGTGTCGTCCTCAGTTTCCCGTAAGTACTCTATCTGAAGATCCGACATCGCCGACAATCAATATCCTCGGCGCATCCCAGGATTGATATGAAGAGCCTCACAATCCTGATCTTCAGGCTTCTCCGAAGGATTACGCTCCATCGAATTCGAATCAAGCGAACTTATTTCCAAAGAAGGAGGTTTGGGGGAAGTCCGAAGCGGTGGATCGACTTGGAAGGAGGATGATTGGAATTCAAGGTTTCGCGCCAGATTGCCCATAGTGCTGTGAAAGGTAGCAGCTACGGGACTAGCTTGTCCAACTGCAGGAGCGCGATTGATCGAAGATTCAGGTCGACGCGAATCAGACGGCTGAATATTGCTACTGCCTTTGAAGAGCGTAGATTTTACTGGTAATCCCCGTTGACTCAGCTCCTTCTTGGGGTTGGTTAGAGCTGCGCAAGCTTGAGCTCGGCCTGCTTCAGCTGAGGATAGCTGCGCTTGTGACTTTCTCAGCGAAGCCGATCTTCAAGCCGTCCGTGAAGCGATTCTTTCACGCGATCTCCACGAAAGAGAAGAGTCGGCAGCTAATGAAGGAGTATCCTCGTGGCCTGGTACAGTGACTGACCAAGCTGACGAGGCTTGAGTAGATGAAGGTTTGGACTCAACTGAATCCAAAAGAGGAGCGGACGGGATTTTATTTCGCAAATGTGGTACAGGTTCTCGAGTTGCGAATCTATTACGTCCTGAGTTGGGTCGCGAACCGGCCAGGTTGTCTACAAAGTTCCCAGTGACTCCACTTTGTGAGACCTGGGGAGTCAACTAAGGGAACTTGTAGGCGAGAGCAACTGGCGAGCCCACAGCGAGGAATATGGTAAGGACCCCGGTTATGTGGTCTAAAGCTTGCGAGGTTCAACTAGGAGCCGAATATTTGTACACCACATTGCTAAATTTCTGACTCTATGAATCTTCGTTCGAGCCTAGCTCTAGATCAGTGACACGGGATTCGAGCCTTGCAAGGCCTAACGAGCAAGTAGGATAGTGAGGAGGGGGCGAGTATAGAATAGAAACATGCCTGGTGCTCAATGCCTACTCTCGGAGAGTCTCGACGAGCTTAGGCAGTGAGCGATGTGGCGTGGTTTTGGGTAAAAGTGTAAGATAGAGGGCGTGGAAATCCCGCACCTTAGGTAATCAGCTGACATAAGCTTTCCCACGGCCAAATCTTGGCTTCGGGAGAAATTTTCGATTTATTTTCTGCTATATGAGAGAGCAGGAAGGCATTTGGTCAACAGAAGTAGTCATAAAGGTGCTCAGGAACCAGATAAAGATCTCATAGACTGTGTACAGGCTGTTCGGTAGGTTAGTGGTGCAACCCAACACTCAGCCGAGATCACCGGGGAACATGCCGAGACATGCCGGGTGGCTGTGCAGTGGCTGTGTCGGCCAAATTCCCCAGATATTTTTCCCGAAAGTGTCCCATTCGAGTGGTAAAGCATGTAGAAATACTCAGAAAAAATTTCACAAGAAATTTTATGAGACCCAATAACTCCTTACCAGATGGACTTTTTCAAAATGTACATCATACAAGCTCATCTTATGGGCACTCAATAACACTCCTATGAAGAAAATCCGACTTTGATGGCCCAGGGGCGATGCTATATCGCTCATCATCGAGCGTGATGATGTAACATGTGACAGCTTACATAAGTGTGCGGGTTTCCACACCCTCTATCCTAGTAATCATCTATCACATCATGTGATGCATAATGTGACCGAACTGTAACTACAACGACAATCAGTCACATAATGTACATCGGGCTTATCAGTTAAGTAAGTAGTTGAAAAAATATGTGTGTATCTGTAGACGAAATATGAATCCTTACACCGGCTCAAGTAACCGAGCTAAGTAGTGGTGCCATTTCGGGTGATGTGCCCCCGACTAAGTAGGCTCTGTTTTGCTCTTGTAGGGATACCTTGAATAAACCTTCCAATACCTCCAATACCCCTGCAGCAGGGAGTTAGACGTTTCCAGGCCATTCTGCCCCACCGCTGCATGATAGCTTTGATGGCTGTTGTGATGGCTGTCCCACCACCGCTGCGACATCGGCGACAAAAAGTCAAGATAAAAGTCAAGTAAATAGCCATTAAATAGGGGAGAAAAAACTGATCCCGGCTAACCCCGGCAGGAGCGCCCACCATTCGCCACCACACGCACCCAATGTGGGCTCGTTAAGCCGGCGCCGCCCTGCTGCTGCGGCACATGATCTGTAAATGATGAAAAAATCTATATAAGAATCGAACATTGTTTGGGTCTGCCACACAATTTGATTGGCTACTGGTCACTGGACAAGCTCGCACTGAGCTCCGAATGATGTCATTTGCCCCACTGCTCCACCGGAAATGGCCAATTCTCCACCCAACTGTTGGATTGCTATTTATAAACTGCTACGATGTTGAACACCTCGATGGACCTCGAATTCCTGTCAAAATTCAGCAGACAAGGGCCCTGAGCTGGAATATGGTCTGTTACATACTATAGGATATAGGTTACAGAAATCACAGCAGAATTATGGCAACAGCATCAACTCAACTCTTTCGGACGACAGAGGTTAAAGATTTCCGTGTGGAACGGCAAGTGAACGAGGCGACCAGTCAAGACCGAGTTCGTGATGCAGGCTGCAGGAGAGAAATATGAAGGCTGAGCTAAAGGTCAACATAACATGAGATGTTTCTAATTGTGGAGGAGGGACTGGTACCCCAGAATAAGGGCTGACTTCCACGAGGAAAGATCAAGGCAAAAATGTCATTAAAATTTTGAACCAACTGATTTTGAAGATGAAGATGGAAGTTTGACATGCAGGCAATATTGACAGCAGGAAGGCTGGGATTTCAGCAGAATGAAAAGACAGGTGAAGGTGGGTAAAGTTTTCAAGTGAAGACGGGATTTGAAAGGAATTTGACAAGCAGTAATCTACGCTGAGATAGCCGGGCGAGCATAGTTTTCGCGAAAGCTGGGGAAGATGAATACCATGGAGTGTTATGACAAAGGCAATGTTGAATCGTAGTGGGACTGGCAGGATGAAGGTGCATATTTTGAATACCTGGGTAACAAACGGGGGATCGGGAGGCACAGTCGTACAATCTATCCGGCA